>WOVY01009542.1:430000-533860 GCA_013436015.1 Rhipicephalus annulatus | reverse complement strand
ACACAATATTAATGAGATATAACAGACAGTAATGCCAAGGAATGTACAGGGAAGGTATTAAAATCAATGGAATGTAAATAAGAGAAAGAAAATTGGATGAAAAAAATTACCAACTGTGAGAAGGAATCGAACCTACGACCTTCGAATTACGCGTTCGATGCTCTAACCACTGAGATATCACAGCGGCCCTCCCTACAACCACTTTTTTGGGTTTATCTGTGAATTTAGAAGTAGGAGTGACAGTCAGCGCCATCTATAAGCCAAACGACGAGTGTGAAAACACTATTATGCGCATGTATGGCGTCACGTAGCACGTGAACTTATTATGAGTGGGCAGCTGATTAATTGTCCCCTCTTATACAACCTAAACACACCAAGTCTGCCAGTACAAGACCATCGTTCAATGAAATAAGGGAAAGAAGTGTATACCTAAGGGCTCGTTTTTCCGTGCTTTAACACAATATTAATGAGATATAACAGACAGTAATGCCAAGGAATGTACAGGGGAAGGTATTAAAATCAATGGAATGTAAATAAGAAGAAAGAAAAGTGGATGAAAAAATTACCAACTGTGAGCAGGAATCGAACCTACGACCTTCGAATTACGCGTTCGATGCTCTAACCACTGAGCTATCACAGCGGCCCTCCCTCCATCCACTTTTTTGGGTTTATCTGTAAATTTAGAAGTAGGAGTGACAGTCAGCGCCATCTATAAGCCAAACGACGAGGGTGAAAACACTCTTATGCGCATGTTTGGCGTCACGTAGCACGTGAACTTATTATGAGTGGGCAGCTGATGAATTGTCCCTCTTATACAACCTAAAGACACCAAGTCTGCCAGTACGAGACCCTCGTTCAATGAAATAAGGGAAAGAAGTGTATACCTAAGGGCTCGTTTTTCCGTGATTTAACACAATATTAATGAGATATAACAGACAGTAATGCCAAGGAATGTACAGGGGAAGGTAATTAAAATCAATGGAATGTAAATAAGAAGAAAGAAAAGTGGATGAAAAAATTACCAACTGTGAGCAGGAATCGAACCTACGACCTTCGAATTACGCGTTCGATGCTCTAACCACTGAGCTATCACAGTGGCGCTCCCTCCATCCACTTTTTTGGGTTTATCTGTGAATTTAGAAGTAGGAGTGACAGTCAGCGCCATCTATAAGCCAAACGACGAGTGTGAAAACACTCTTATGCGCATGTTTGGCGTCACGTAGCACGTGAACCTATTATGAGTGGGCAGCTGATTAATTGTCCCTCTTATAAAACCTAAACTCACCAAGTCTGCCAGTACGAGACCCTCGTTCAATGAAATAAGGGAAAGAAGTGTATACCTAAGGGCTCGTTTTTCCGTGCTTTAACACAATATTAATGAGATATAACAGACAGTAATGCCAAGGAATGTACAGGGGAAGGTATTAAAATCAATGGAATGTAAATAAGAAGAAAGAAAAGTGGATGAAAAAATTACCAACTGTGAGCAGGAATCGAACCTACGACCTTCGAATTACGCGTTCGATGCTCTAACCACTGAGCTATCACAGCGGCCCTCCCTCCATCCACTTTTTTGGGTTTATCTGTGAATTTAGAAGTAGGAGTGACAGTCAGCGCCATCTATAAGCCAAACGACGAGTGTGAAAACACTTTTATGCGCATGTTTGGCGTCACGTAGCACGTGAACTTATTATGAGTGGGCAGCTGATTAATTGTCCCTCTTATACAACCTAAACACACCAAGTCTGCCAGTACGAGACCCTCGTTCAATGAAATAAGGGAAAGAAGTGTATACCTAAGGGCTCGTTTTTCCGTGCTTTAACACAATATTAATGAGATATAACAGACAGTAATGCCAAGGAATGTACAGGGGAAGGTATTAAAATCAATGGAATGTAAATAAGAAGAAAGAAAAGTGGATGAAAAAATTACCAACTGTGAGCAGGAATCGAACCTACGACCTTCGAATTACGCGTTCGATGCTCTAACCACTGAGCTATCACAGCGGCCCTCCCTACAACCACTTTTTCGGGTTTATCTGTGAATTTAGAAGTAGGAGTGACAGTCAGCGCCATCTATAAGCCAAACGACGAGTGTGAAAACACTATTATGCGCATGTTTGGCGTCACGTAGCACGTGAACTTATTATGAGTGGGCAGCTGAATAATTGTCCCTCTTATACAACCTAAACACACCAAATCTGCCAGTACGAGACCCTCGTTCAATGAAATAAGGGAAAGAAGTGTATACCTAAGGGCTCGTTTTTCCGTGCTTTAACACAATAATAATGAGATATAACAGACAGTAATGCCAAGGAATGTACAGGGGAAGGTATTAAAATCAATGGAATGTAAATAAGAAGAAAGAAAAGTGGATGAAAAAATTACCAACTGTGAGCAGGAATCGAACCTACGACCTTCGAATTACGCGTTCGATGCTCTAACCACTGAGCTATCACAGCGGCGCTCCCTCCATCCACTTTTTTGGGTTTATCTGTGAATTTAGAAGTAGGAGTGACAGTCAGCGCCATCTATAAGCCAAACGACGAGTGTGAAAACACTCTTATGCGCACGTTTGGCGTCACATAGCACGTGAACCTATTATGAGTGGGCAGCTGATTAATTGTCCCTCTTATACAACCTAAACACACCAAGTCTGCCAGTACGAGACCCTCGTTCAATGAAATAAGGAAAAGAAGTGTATACCTAAGGGCTCGTTTTTCCGTGCTTTAACACAATATTAATGAGATATAACAGACAGTAATGCCAAGGAATGTACAGGGGAAGGTATTAAAATCAATGGAATGTAAATAAGAAGAAAGAAAAGTGGATGAAAAAATTACCAACTGTAAGCAGGAATCGAACCTACGACCTTCGAATTACGCGTTCGATGCTCTAACCACTGAGCTATCCCAGTGGCCCTCCCTCCAACCACTTTTTTGGGTTGATCTGTGAATTTAGAAGTAAGAGTGACAGTCAGCGCCATCTATAAGCCAAACGACGAGTGTGAAAACACTCTTATGCGCATGTTTGGCGTCACATAGCACGTGAACCTATTATGAGTGGGCAGCTGATTAATTGTCCCTCTTATACAACCTAAACACACCAAGTCTGCCAGTACGAGACCCTCGTTCAATGAAATAAGGAAAAGAAGTGTATACCTAAGGGCTCGTTTTTCCGTGCTTTAACACAATATTAATGAAATATAACAGACAGTAATGCCAAGGAATGTACAGGGGAAGTTATTAAAATCAATGGAAAAAATAAGAAGACAGAGAAGTGGATGAAAAAATTACCAACTGTGAGCAGGAATCGAACCTACGACCTTCGAATTACGCGTTCGATGCTCTAACGACTGAGCTATCACAGCGGCCCTCCCTACAACCACTTTTTTGGGTTTATCTGTGAATTTAGAAGTAGGAGTGACAGTCAGCGCCATCTATAAGCCAAACGACGAGTGTGAAAACACTATTATGCGCATGTTTGGCGTCACGTAGCACGTGAACTTATTACTAGTGGGCAGCTGATTAATTGTCCCTCTTATACAACCTAAACACACCAAGTCTGCCAGTACGAGACCCTCGTTCAATGAAATAAGGGAAAGAAGTGTATACCTAAGGGCTCGTTTTTCCATGCTTTAACACAATATTATTGAGATATAACAGACAGTAATGCCAATGAATGTACAGGGGAAGGTATTAAAATCAATGGAATGTAAATAGGAAGAAAGAAAAGTGGATGAAAAAATTACCAACTGTGAGCAGGAATCGAGCCTACGACCTTCAAATTACGCGTTCGATGCTCTAACCACTGAGCTATCACAGCGGCGCTCCCTCCAACCACTTTTTTGGGTTTATCTGTGAATTTAGAAGTAGGAGTGACAGTCAGCGCCATCTATAAGCCAAACGACGAGTCACTATTATGCGCATGTTTGGCGTCACGTAGCACGTGAACTTATTACTAGTGGGCAGCTGATTAATTGTCCCTCTTATACAACCTAAACACACCAAGTCTGCCAGTACGAGACCCTCGTTCAATGAAATAAGGGAAAGAAGTGTATACCTAAGGGCTCGTTTTTCCGTGCTTTAACACAATATTAATGAGATATAACAGACAGTAATGCCAAGGAATGTACAGGAGAAGGTATTAAAATCAATGGAATGTAAATAGGAAGAAAGAAAAGTGGATGAAAAAATTACCAACTGTGAGCAGGAATCGAACCTACGACCTTCAAATTACGCGTTCGATGCTCTAACCGCTGAGCTATCACAGCGGCCCTCCCTCCAACCACTTTTTTGGGTTTATCTGTGAATTTAGAAGTAGGAGTGACAGTCAGCGCCATCTATAAGCCAAACGACGAGTGTGAAAACACTATTATGCGCATGTTTGGCGTCACGTAGCACGTGAACTTATTATGAGTGGGCAGCTGATTAATTGTCCCTCTTATACAACCTAAACACACCAAGTCTGCCAGTACGAGACTCTCGTTCAATGAAATAAGGGAAAGAAGTGTATACCTAAGGGCTCGTTTTTCCGTGCTTTAACACAATATTAATGAGATATAACAGACAGTAATGCCAAGGAATGTACAGGGGAAGTTATTAAAATCAATGGAATGTAAATAAGAAGAAAGAAAATTGGATGAAAAAATTACCAACTGTGAGCAGGAATCGAACCTACGACCTTCGAATTACGAGTTCGATGCTCTAACCACTGAGCTATCACAGCAGCCCTCCCTCCATCCACTTTTTTGGGTTTATCTGTGAATTTAGAAGTAGGAGTGACAGTCAGCGCCATCTATAAGCCAAACGACGAGTGTGAAAACACTCTTATGCGCATGTTTTGCGTCACGTAGCACGTGAACTTATATGAGTGGGCAGCTGATTAATTGTCCCTCTTATACAACCTAAACACACCAAGTCTGCCAGTACGAGACCCTCGTTCAATGAAATAAGGGAAAGAAGTGTATACCTAAGGGCTCGTTTTTCCGTGCTTTAACACAATAATTATGAGATATAACAGACAGTAATGCCAGGGAATGTACAGGGGAAGTTATTAAAATCAATGGAATGTAAATAAGAAGAAAGAAAAGTGGATGAAAAAATTACCAACTGTGAGAAGGAATCGCTTCAATAAAGCGCTTCAAACGTGCAACATAGACAAGTTCGGTATTTGCAGACTGTCGGCCATTCGAATGGAGACGCGCAATGCGGTAAACTAAATCACTGATACGGTCTACAACAAGATAAGGTCCCGCATAGTGCGCTGGCAGGTTCTCGCTCAAACCGCGTTTTCTAGTTGGTGTCCACAGCAACACTAGGTCGCCGTGATTGTACGTCACGTGTCGGCGTCGGTGGTCAAAATGTGCCTTCGAGCGGTCTTGCGAAGCAAGAGTGCGCAAATAAGCAAGGCGTCTAGCTTCTTCGGCCCGACAGCTGATCTCGGATATGCAGGGATCATGGTGGTCCGAACACGGGAAGATGGTATTCAGGGTATGACGAGGTGGTCGAGCATATAGAAGAAAGAAAGGACTGTAGCCGGTACTTTCATGCTAATCGGTGTAGAATGCATATGTGATAAAGGGTAAAATACTGTCCCAGTCCTTGTGATCTGATGCAACATACATAGACAGCATGTTCGAGAGAGTTCTGTTCGTTCGTTCAGTTAGACCGTTCATTTGGGGATGATATGGCGTAGAGTGCCGAGACCTTGAAGTACAGACATGAAGCATCTGTTCCATCACGTCTGCTGTGAATTGTCGGCCACGGTCACTGATTACAATTTTGGAAGCTCCATGTAAAAAATTACAAAACGTAGCATGAAGGAAGACACATCGGTTGCAGTTGCCGATGGTATGGCGGCTGTCTTGCAGTACCATGTTAAATGGTCGGTGCAAACGGCTATCCAGCCATTTCCATCAGAAGACCGGAGAAAGGGGCCAAGGAGGTCAATCCCGACTTGCTCAAATGGAGTTCTAGGGGGCGGCACCGGATGTAATCGCCCTAAAGGAGCACTTGTTGGGCGCTTTAGTCGTTGACACTAGTTACAGCTAGACACGTATTGTTGCGTCGTCTGGCGCATTTTGGGCCAGTAGAATCTTTCTTGAAGACGGCAAAGAGTTTTCGTTGTGCCTAGATGACTGGATGTTGGGTCATCATGCATTGCCTGCAAGACATAAACACGAAGACTCTCTGGAACCACCAGAGAATATCGTGAGCCGGTGTTGGTGTAGTTCTTTTTGTAAACTAGCCCGTCTCGGATGCAGAAGCGCGTAGGCGATGATTTTGGTTTGGTAGCAAGAAGCTGTTGTATGGTGCTGTCCCTTTGTTGCTCATCCTTAAAAATTTTGGTATCGGGAAATGGTTGGTCGAGTGATTCAATGTAGGTATCAAGGTGTCCGCGTCACATTCCGTCGTTGGAAGCGGTAGTCGCGAAAGACAATCTGCGTCAGCGTGACGTGGGCCGCTTTTATAGAAAACCGTGAAGTCATATTCTTGTAGCCGAAGTGCCCAGCGCGCCAGCCGACCAGATGGGTCACGCAGATTGACCAACCAGCATAGAGAATGATGGACTGTAACGACGGTAAAGGGCGTCCGTACAGGTAGGACCTGAAGCGCTGCACTGGGAAGACTACTGCAAGGCATTCTTGCTCTGTGACAGTGTAGTTACGCTCGGATTTGCTGAGCGAGCGACTTGCATACGCTACGACGTGTTCTTGATTATCCAAGCGCCGAACCAGGACAGCACCTACACGAATACCGCTGGCGTCTGTGTGAAGCTCAGTGGGAGCCAGAGGACTGAAGTGTCGCAGATTCGGATGAGACGTCAAAAGTAACTTCAACTCAGAAAAAGCAGACTCGCATTCTGGGGTCCAGTCAAACTGCGCACCTTTCTGAAGCAGACACGTGAGCGGGTATGCGATATTGGCAAAGCCAGGAATAAATCGGCGAAAGTATGAACAAAGCCCTAAAAAGCTGCGCAGTTCTTTCACCGAGTTTGGTTGCTTAAATGGCTCCACTGCGACTGTCTTGGCGGGATCCGGTCGTATGCCTTCCTTGTTTACTAAGTGTCCAAGGACGAGATTTGATTTGATTTGTGGGGTTTAACGTCCCAAAACCACCATATGATTATGAGAGACGCCGTAGTGAAGGGCTGTCCAAGGACGAGAGTTTGGTGCTCTCCAAAACGACATTTCTTTGAGTTGAGCACCAAGCGTGCTTTGCTTAGGCAGTCCAGTACGAGGCCAAGGCGTGTGTTGTGCTCACAAAAGGTGCGCCCAAAAATGACAACGTCGTCCAAGTAACACATACACACTTCCCACTTCAATCCGCGCAGAATGTTGTCCATAAATCGCTCAAAAATTGCGGACGTTTTGCAGAGTCCAAACGGCATCACAATGAATTCAAATAGTCCATCTGTTGTAACAAATGTCGTTTTCTCCTTGTCTTCCTCGTGCATTGGAATCTGCCAGTTTTGGAGATTACCTACCAGTGACGAATGCATACAGTTTTTTCTCATCGAACACAATCCTTCTTCTTACGTCAAATGCTCAGTGACTGTTCTCCCAGATCTCCCACTTGCTGTTGTTCTGAACGGAGCGCAACTCGAAACGCTTCATTTGGGTAGCGCTGTTTTAAGTGTTGTGATTGAGGTAGCGCTGTGACATGGTTATGGTTACGAAGCTATTTCTGCAGAAATCGCCATTGTGAGTATAAGCCAAACACTTTCTTTCTCATACAGTGACAAACGCCGTATCGTCGCTTGGCTGGCATTTTTTTGCTGCAATGACAGACCGACATTGATACATGTGAAAATGACCACACTGCACAATCTTGCACTTGGTAGTTCACAGAGGAACCAAGGTTGTCTTGGACAACATCTGCAGGCTGAAAAATGAGAGCATCAAGACAATGCGCAGAAGAAGGTTGCAGCACGGAGATCATCAACACTGAAGAAAAAGCGATGTCGCAACGAAATGAAGCTTATCTTGTGTCGCGTGGTGTTTTCTTATGAGAGTGAAACTACCTTCAGAATGCTTCACTTGTGCCCGACAGAGCTTCTAAAATAGATGACATAGTATTTCGCACCTATCACAAACCATTAAAGCACCAGTAGAAGCGATCGCGACGCTCCGGAATACCGGAACGCAGCGCCCGCACGGGCCCACAGGGTAACGTCACGCAGCCATCGGAAAAGTCTTAGGAGTCTACGGGTTGTTGGAGGAACCCTAAATCCAAGGCTTTCAGCCACGCGTGACTGTGTTCTCCTCTCTTGTAGTTCAAGATCATACTAATTGGTAATTTTCGGCTTGCCTGTCTTTTGCATGAGAGCTGCCCGCCATTTAGGGCTGTGGGAAGGGCAGTACATCTAGTGTTATTAACTTATAGCCGAGCTGAACAGAGTCCAGGCTTTCATGTGATATTGCGTCGTGTGACGTGACAGAAACATTCAGAAAATAAGCAACTGAACACCAAACCACGTGAAGATTTGTTCAAATAAAATGATGTACCTGGACTTGCGTTTAGTAGTTTGTAGTTGTCGTGCTCTTATAACTAGGAGATTACGTTTTCAGAACACTTACTTGAATTTGTGGTAGCCAGAACGGCAAACAGAATGAAAGCCGAGAGCACGCACTTGCCAGTCATCTCTGGAGTAAAAATGAAGAAAGCAACAATTTCTCGGCGGTGTGTTCAGTGCACGCGCTCACAAATGTACATATTAAAAAATTACCGGCTTACTTTGTTAGTAAATATAATTATGTAGAAAAACATTGTGGACTAAATCTTGAAAATTTCCCGGAAGGAACGTTTGATAAAACCCGAAGGCGTTTATCTTATGTAGTGGCTTGGGACCCCGAGAGTAACAAAAAACTTACATATATAATAATCATTTATTTATTGCCGTGGCGCGCGGGTAGCGCGGAATGTTACCAATCACTGCCCAATAAGAAGTTCTGGCTGAAATCTCGTAGGCTGGGTGCCTTAAAACAAGGTACTAAATATATTTCTGTAAAAATGTGATTGCGCAACTTTGTTAACTCTTTTCGGCACTGTGGTCATTCCAGGTAGCCACCATTTCCTCATTTTTGCCTCGCGAGACACCTGAGCTCCGCGTGCAGCGTTTTGAATGGGGTATATTTTAAAGCTTCCTGTAATCTGACAAAGGAGACGCTCCTTCCTTTGGGCTGCAACGTGACTTGTTACATTTGGTTTCGTCCGGCTGCTGCAGTGCTCAAGGCCCGGCAGACCCGAGATATTTTTATTGATGTAAAAGTATGTGCTGTTCTTAATATGTTGAGAATGCAGGAGAGCCTGACGTATGAGTAGCTAATGCTAAGGAATGTAAAAATGAAGAGTCACACTTTCCCCGAAAGTGACCGGTCTATTTGATTGATTGATTTATATGTAAAATTTAACGTCCCAAATCCACCATATGATTATAAGAGCGGTCGTTGTAGAGGGCTCCGGAAATTTTGACCACCTAGAGTTCTTTAGGGTCCATTCAAATCCGAGCACACGGGCATACAACATCACCGCCTCCATCGGAAATGCAGCCACCGCAGCCGGGATTCAAACCCGCGACCTGCGAGTCAGCAACCGAGTACCTTAGACACTAGACCACCACGGCAGGGCAAAAGTGACCCGTCAACCCTGACGGCATGGTGGTCACATGAGGTGACCACTTATTACCTTTTGAACTAAATCTAGCAATTTTTGTGTGTTGCGAGAAAATTATTTTCTGCAAAAGATTTCACAATTTGTTCAATAAAACTCTGTTTCCCGCAAAAAGTGGAGTTTATTGTTCCTCACCGTCACAGGTATAAACGGAACAAAGTTTCCTAAAATACGCATGTCTGCCCACCATTGCGTGTTCTTCTAGGTGAAACTGACATTCCGCAGTTTACACAAAATGTCTGGTGAGCGACATGAAAACCGCACCACTTTCCTATACACCTAGGAAGTTGACAAATACGCCTGAGGGGTTCGCCTTATCGCCGAAAGAGCACCATGCTCGGCGTCATGTTTTCGCCGCATACCATAGGCAATACCTAAAGATTATCCCACACAATGACTGAAAACAATAGTGTACACAGGGTCCTATGCAGAGTATGTTGGGAGTGGTGTGTAAGGGCGTGAATTATTCCCATTTTAAGTTTTAGCGAGTGTTTTTCTGAATTAATTTTTGTTGTAATTAGCCAGATTATGCATAGCTACACGCTCAGCAACAGCATAGCACGTCAATTTTACAGCACCTCTATAGCAATCTCCGCATTCCCTGGCTTTTGTTCTGACCGTCTTTTGAAAATTTACTCATTGTTACGTAAAACTTGGGGCCCATCGCCTGTCAAATTTTAGGAGCGGCTAGGTGACCTTTGAGTTAGCATGCATTGAGCATGCGTTCCATAGTACTCGCTTAATGAAGTGGTGCGAGCAAATCTTGAGGCTTTAAGAAGCCAGTGGCAGGTTTGCTCAGTATGTACCCAAACTCTACACGAATGGTTACACACAGCAACCGCTTGGCATATCCTTTAATTCACTTCCTAACTGTACATAAATGCCCATTCTCTCTATCGAGACCCATTTCTAGCGTGTCTAACAGTGGCATAGCTGATGGGACGGGAGATGAAAGATTTAGTGTGGTCACATCAGAGCTGTACTGACGTGTGTCACCTTTTGACCTGCACGACGTAACTGCCGGCAATGCAACGGTTGCTACATCACTCGCATCAGTTGGAGCTAGCCATTGCGACTGTCGGCGAATTTAATTTGCTGGTGCGTGTGTGGTACATGTGTGCAAGCGGAGTCGATACTCAACACGACGTGCCTCACAACTTTGTGTGTTCATGTCATCATGCCACCTACACTGCTACGTCACAGCCTGACTTGGCGTCCTGAAAGTGAAACTGAACGTTGCCTACATAAGTAACGCGATATTAAAATATTCAGCGAGAATACATGAATATTGGTGCCTGTATTACGCTTCATGGCAATATATGGATCCCACCTCAAGATTGCTGTGTGACAACTCCGTGCTGCGGCTCTAGCAGCTAGCTCTAGGGAAATTGGAGACAAGCAGGCCAATGTGCGTGGCTGAATAATTATGTTACACCGACAGCGGCGGCACGCGTGCACGTGCGTTTTTCGGTCGGTCTAGCAAGCTTCGGCACTGTCCAGGGATCTTGGCCAGCTGGCTTCACACGCTGAACCGAAGGGCGTGCTTTCCGAAGCTGCATTTCCGCGATGGTACAAGGAAACCCACAAAAGCGGAAGAGAGGTCCGAAGTATTGTTGTGTGCCATGACAGTGCCGACAGTAACAAGGCACATGATAGACCTTTAGGACTATCGGTTCCCGGACAAGTCGCATGGGAGAGAAAGGACACAAGCATGAACCACCATATTTAAAAGAAGAAAGTGAGCTCTGGCTCTATCTCGCCTTACGTTTTCATTGTGTGAATTCCTAAAATTGTTTGCTTGGGCTACCTGAATCAGTAAATAACGCGGCGCATCCATGAAACGGCTGTGAAAATGATTGTTCGCTGTCTTACATTGTGAAATTCGACCGAGGTACGGTTGTATGTTGGAGTTACGTTGTGTATTGATTCCTTGTGTTTGCGAGGCGTAGCTTTCGTAGCTGGATGTTCACACTTGCACACGTCGTACCATGGTCAGCGTTACATTTTTGGTTGCTTTCAACTAAACTCAAAACTCACTGGTTGCAATTAACGCATTTGGAAAGCTGTAACATCAAAAGAAACGAGCGTTTGTGAAAGTTCAGCAAACTGTGGCATCGTTTCACTGGTTTGTTCTGTAGCGGAGACGTAAAGGAAGAAGGATGCTGCGACATAGGTACACGAAAACCAACTGATTTATTTCTTGTTCTGCCCGTGCCGCCTCGCCCTTACGTCCACTTCGTTGTCGTTGCTGCGTCAGCAGGCGATCATCTGTAAGAGCCCCCGCCGCATAGACGGAGTCGCAGTCAAGATAAGTCCATGTGACAGTCCTGGTTACTAAGGCAGAGTGGCTAAAGGGTGCTCAACTTTCATCAGGGGGTCGGGGTTGACGTGGCACGCACGTCCGGTAGCGCACGGGAGTGTTTTAATAGATGAAGTGAAATGAGGCTTCCAAGTCCCAGGTTATATAGTTCTTCTTAAGGCTGGTCGTGATCTGGCGTCGAATATTTGTCGGTGTAAGCTGTTGGGTGAGCACATGAATGCGTTATTGTTGTATGGGTCTGTGCGTATGTGCGGAAGAGTGACATGGCATGCTATGAAATGAGTCGCGTCGATTGGAGCACAGGCAAGAGGGGTGACAGAGTGGAAAGAACGCTGCTGAAGTTGACCCACATTGACTAGAAAGCTCGCGTTGTTCTTGACCTGTGGGAGGAGCTTTGCGGCGGTGATGGAGCCCAATAAGTGTGCTTGCATATTTCGGAGAGCTTTGCACCTCCGTCGAGCTTTTGTGCAAACAGGGGGGCATCAGGTGATGTAGAAGCTGGCTGACGGCACCTACGTTATGGCGAGCTTACGGCAGCGCTGGCAATTGTCTCGTCAGGCAATGCTTCTGTTAGTAGCTGACAGACACTCAAGGCGTCTGACGATCGTGTCGACCGTGCACTTGGCGGGGATTCGTAGCATCGGTGGCTTCATGTTTGGCCACTGGCGTTGGCACATTGAATGATGCCGGTGCTGCTCCACTAAGCAGCGTGGGTATCGCAGGTTTGGCGCGTGAGGTGCTCAGAATCGTCTAAAGTGCTTCGTCAAAAGACCATGCCCTGAAATGACTGCGTGGTCGCCTGCGAAGTGGCTGATGCTGCAGCGCCAAAACTTCGCGGAACCTGACTTTACTGGGCTTGTAGGCGCTATGAGGTAATGACGGCTGGAGTTTCGAAGCTGACGTTAAGCACGGCAAGGAGTAAGTGACTTTGCACTGTCAGTTTAAAAAGGCCTGGCACGGAACCTCTGATTCGGTCGTATGCCTCCGGCACAGGAGAAAGCATGACGCATAGCAGAGCAGGAGGAAGCACGATTACCGTGATGGCGTGCCTCTTCAGCTGCAAGACAATGTTTTGCAGGTATAAGCCCGCCTCCATCTTGAGGAGCCAGATGGCTAGGCTGCTTGGCCAAAATTCTGGTGATTCCGGCGGTAGCAGGATGGATGGCGGCGTGGTTATCACCACTGATCATCGTGCCATGATGGTAGGCAAGCCCGTGGGGTGGTCAGCTGGGTGCGAGTGCCCAGTGAAAGCTTCTGTAATTCCACTTCATGGTCGAGAATCGCCATTTTAGCGGAGTGGCGAAAGTAAGAAGGATACCGCTACATCAGAACACGACAACCAACTGATTAATTTGATGACCCGGGTGTGCCACATCCAACCTACCTCCACTTCATTGTCGTCGCTGCGTCGGCACGCCAGTATGCGACAGTTCTATTTCTGTCACTTCATTAGAATGGTATTTATTCGAACCGCTGAATTTATGGCTCTTAGTACACGAGGGGGAGAAGGAGAAAAAAAATTGCCCGCAGCTTCCCTCGGGGGAACACTGAGGAGGATGCGGAGCATATAATTGGATAACGGGGTGTTAAAGTGCGACTTACTTGGGTCGATGGCTAAATTGGTTAACGCGGTTGTGAAATGGGGTGTTAAATTGCGACTTACTTGCGTCGATGGCTAAATTGGTTAACGTGGTTGTAGGAGGGGGTGTTAAATGAGTGAATGAGCGTACCTCAGGGCTCGGTCCTCGGACCTCTTTTTTTTCTATTATATATAAATGATATAATGAATGGCCTTTCTGTAAGTGTAAAGCTTTATGCTGATGATTGTGTATTATACACGAAGGTATCAACTGCTGGAGATCAGATAAGGCTCAATAATCAATTCAACAAGGTCGTCTCTTGGTGCCAGGAATGGCAAATGTCAATTAATTACAACAAAACTGTTTATATGAAAATAACACTAAAGAAAAATCCTTTATGTTATCAGTACGGCACAAATAGCGTCAATCTTACAGAAGTTGCAGAATACAAGTACCTTGGAGTATGGATAACTAATGATCTAAACTGGAACAAACACGTCGATATAACTAGAGGTAAATGTCTACGGAAACTTTTTTTTCTAAAGCGATCCTTAAAATATTCTACCCCATCTGTACGCATGTTGGCATATAAAACACTCATTCGTCCAATGTTGGAATATGCTGTAATAATATGGGATCCATTCACTAAACGTAATATTAATCAATTAGAAAAAGTGCAGAACAAGGGCTTACGTTTTATTTATAACTCCTACGGTAGAACATCCGTATCTGAATTATTGGTAAAAAGCGGTCTGCAACCCGTTGTGGACAGAAACCGCACTTGCCGGCTTAAGTTTTTCTATCAATTAATAAATGGTCATTTAAATGTTGACAATGCAGGCATTCTTCGGTATTCTTCCGGTTACGCAACTCGCAAGCGACATAGTAAAACGATAACTCCTTTACCTTCACGGATTAACTGCCACAAGTATTCGTTCTTCCCTAGAACTATTAATGACTGGAATAGCCTGACAAATGATGTCGTTTTACAGAAGAAACTGTCATTGTTTGAAAACAGCATCGCCTAAACCATCACTACACATTGCATTGTATTATTTGTTTTATTGTAATTATTGTGTTAGTCTATAACCCGTATTCTACGTGTTACGTTATTATGTGTTATGTTACTCGAAAAATTTTTTGAAATAAGCGTTTGTGAACCTTCGCCTTGTATATTCAAATCGTACGATTTATTGTGTTTTCATTATTTTTTTGTATGTACCGATTCTCGAACATTTTTTTCCCACCCTGCCATGATCTTTCAGCTGAAGGATCGCAGTATTTATAAATAAATAAATAAATAAAAAACACGTACACACGTATGCGAAAGGACGGCGCTGGTCGAAGGGACGTCGATCATTGTGTTTGTGGATTCGTTGGAATTCATTTCACTGCGACCTTGGACGTCGACGCGCCGTACAAACCAACCGACGAGCGGCAACTGAGCGAGCGCCGACCTTGAGTATATATACAGCGCGGCGGCGCATGCACTGTGAGCTGTTGAATGTTCTCGAAGGAGAAGCGCGCGCGCGGCACAGATGGCGACGGCACGACGGCGCATGCGCTGTCAGCTGTCGAATGTTCTCGAAGGAGAAGCGCGCGCGGCACAGATGGTGGGCGACGGCGCGACGGCACATGCGCGCGCGTCAGCTGTCGAATGTTCGAGAAGCGGTGCGGACGGCGCGGACGGCGCGGACGGCGCACTACAAGGCGCGAGTATAAGATGCTTCCGCATCTAAAACAAGGTAGGGAGATTAGCCGATTCTCGTACTGGCTGGGTATACATCCTGTGCTAGGGGAGTGGGTAAGGGGAATAAAAGATCACAAAAAGAGATGTTTGAAAAAACAACAGGATGATAGACGACACTACTTACAGTCTGTCACTGAGGCCACTTACCCGCAAGAAACGCGACAACGCTCTCATTGCACTGCGTTCTGCGGATGGTCTTGACCAGTGTCTTGCGACCCTTTCTTCTGAAAATTGGAGAGTGTCCAGTCTATTTAAAACTTCCTGAATTTCTTTTCTTCGCGCACTGAAGTGACGACACTCACATGGAAGATGGACAATTGTCTCCGCACAGCCACAGTTGTCGCATGTCAGGCTGCTGACCCTTCTGATTTAAAACGAATAAGCATTCGTGAAGGCCACGCCAGCCACAGGCAGCACAAGACTGTCTCTTCAGCTCTGGCTATTCCCGACGGAAGACGAAGCTATGGGTACATGAAATATTATTGTCACCTTCGGGGATGTGTGGTTTTTTTCACGTGCGCCGAGTTTATGCGTGGTACGCATCGTGCGGCGCTCCGAGGGCGCGTTTACATGCTCATTTACATCGAAGGCGGCGCGGCGAAACGGGCTTGTCGAAGCGGCGAGTGCGTGAAACTGTTCAGACCAACGTTGGTTCAGAGTGCAAGCCTCTTTCCTATGTGATTCTTAAAGGGAAACATGAGAAAAGTGAGCCCCGTAACTGTCTGCATCAGTGTGCGATACGTCAACAGTAGCTCACAAGGGATGGGGGTAAGAAGGGATCAAAGAGATAGGAATAAAGGTATAGAGAGAGAGAGAGAGAGAGGAAGAGATGCGCAGGGACAGTGAGTGACGGCAGAAGAGAGATAGGAAAGATGAAACACGGTCACAAGCGTCTGAGGACGGGGCACCACTTGCGAGAGCTCTTGTCGGCGACAGGAGATGGTGTAGGGCTAACCCAGTCGGCCAGAGCTGCGCTGTCGTCGTCGTGGAGGACTGGCGGCAGGAGGTGGCGTAGGACCAACCCAGTCGGCCAGAGCTGCGCAGTCGTCGCAGATCGCGAGCGCACAACCGGTCGCCACGGAATCCTGCGAGCGAGTCCGCACGCCTCTTTCGGCTGATCTCGTGGCAGCAGAGGCGGGAATTTGGCGCTTTTGTGCATGTGTCGCTATGACGTGGCAACGCTTCGCCCAAAGGTACACCCTCACCACCACCGCGCTTCCACTTCGTGCTATTTCGATTCGCTGCAGCAAAGCGGGGAGCCTCGGCAGGCGGCTAAAATTTGCTCCAAGAGTGATCGCCCTTGCCGCCTGGTTTTTCTGCCACTTTCACCGCCTGGAGTGGAGGTTTTTCACGCTTTCCGCGTTGCCGCCTCGCCGCTTTGGCCAACCCGCTGTGGTGTGAACGAGGCTTACGTGTGCGATAATAAGGACTCTTTACGTATACTTTTTCACGTTACCGTGTTATCAACATGCCAGATTGCGTTCACGGGATTACCGGAACACGCGTTTTTCAATGTTTTAGCTCCCCAAACACAAACGTTTGGCACTTACGTAGAGTACACCTTGACATTTGCGTGAACCATAAATGGTGATAAGTGCATTTAAACTATATATAGCCTAAGCGTGATCGAATCACTACTGCAGCCACGAGATGTGTTTTATGGTGCACATTATCCTCGTATGCGCAGAAGAGAGAATAATTAAAGGTCCCCAAACGATGGTGTCGACATCTTGCGATACTTCGTGCGACCACAGTCGTAAACATGTTTGCTTACTGCTAATGTTTTTTAGGGGAAAATAATTAAACAGGAAATTTATTCATAATAAAGGAACGGCGCAGTTTCTACACCAACCATAGAATGCCCGATGTTGCTTCAATAACAGTTGTTTGATTGCCTCGTTTATTTCAGCTCCGTTAAATGGCTCCAACGATCCAGCTGCTCGTAGGCTCACATGTTTGTCTTCAGTGTTCTAGGTCACTTTGGCTTTGTAATCCGGCTGAAACAATGCGATTGCTAGTGGCGCTCGCATTTCAACTTATTTCGACTCGATGATTGTAGTATCCGCAATGCGGATATCGGGAGTCCCTACAGAGGCTTTTGAGAGAGGGAGCCGCAAACGTTAAAACTTTCCGAAGGTAGTTTACGTTTCGTAATGTATCGAGCATGCGGAGACTCCATATGATATCCGGTAACACTGTAACGTAAAAAAGTATTCGTACAAGCCGAAAACCCCTAACTGCGCGTGCCGGTCACGCGCCCGATATTGTACCTAAAATTCTGCACCTCTCCCGCTCAGCCGCGTTCACGCAGCAGGTGTCATATACATGTACAGTCAATATTCTCATGAAATTTGAGTGCAAGCACGACGCTAGAAAAAAAACTACAAAGAAAAACGACGGGAGCAGTCGAGCTTGCTTCGCAGAAGCTGAAGCTAAGCTAGCTGTCTCACAGCTAAGTCATAATGGGCGGTGTTGCAGTCGTACGGAGGATGCATGATTAACCTTCAGACTCTTTTGTACTGAGACCAAGGAATTGTTTTTTTCTTTTTTGCACGCCACAAAAGTTCGAACATATTTCGTATTAAGTTGGGCGTTATTTTGGTCTATCGTCTGCTACACAATGTAAACGCGATTATCGAACTTCGATTGCTTGACTACATTTGCTTGTCGCAATGCCTGTCCAGCTGGGAGATCTTTTCCAAATGATACATGGTATTTTTAGGCGCTACAAGAACAGCGCGAGAGCTCTACGCATGTACGGAAGTGAGCAGTAGCATGGTGAAAAGACGAGAGGACCGGTGACCTATACTTTCCATTTTTACACCAGAGGTGACGCTACTGGCCCAGAGTGGCAGCGCCACCATGCGTTTCTTTGGTAGCCTATACGAAACAATTGTAGCCAAGAGCATGGAAGCCACAAATATATGTGCGTCTTTGTTGTGGGTAACCCCCGCTCGTTAGTTCTTGAACCGGCCATAGAGGGTGGTACTTGTACTATACGGATCTTCGGTTCGGGCTGTCACGGTGGACGGATGTGTTTTTTGAGCGCTCTGGATCGACTGCGCGGATAAGTGTTTTTGCATGTTTGAGCTTGTCTTTATAATTATAAGGCAGCAGTTGAAATCTTCGTAGCACTTATTTTATGGTACGGCTTTTTCGGGGGCCAGTCACCAAGTATTTATTAGTTGGTGCGGGTGTGTGTGTTTGAAATTTCTGTTTTTTTTTTCTTTTGCCACACCGTGGGGGAGGTGCGCGTACATTGAACACGCAAATGTTTGTAGTAGAGCTTAGACTTTCTTTTTTTTCGTAGTGCAGGGCTCGAGTTTAGTAATTATCGAGTATAGGGACAATTGGTGTCAGAAAGACATGGTTAAAAAGACTGTAAATTGTTCAGGATGTGGAGTGGTTTTGAAAGTGGACCCAATTGTAGAAGCGGATGGAGAAGAGGCTGACGCGAAGTGTAGGCAATGTGAGGTCGAGGAAAAAAAGGAGAAAATGATGGTTGCCCAGAGTGAACTGCTGATGAGAATCGCCAAGCTCGAGACGGCGTTGGCGAAAGAGCACGAGAAAACGAGGGCAATGGGAGAAAGACTGAAGTCCACCGAGGAAGCACTAGCGAAGCTGAACAAAGAAGCGGCCTACAGAGAGAACAGCAGGGAACCGGCAACCAGAACGGTGGAGAAGGAAGAGCTAGCAAGCTTGAAAAAAAAAAATTGCCCGCAGCTTCCCTCGGGGGAACAGTGAGGAGGATGCGGAACATATAATTGGTTAACGGGGTGTTAAAGTGCGACTTACTTGGGTCGATGGCTAAATTGATTAACGTGGTTGTGAAATGGGGTGTTAAATTGCGACTTACTTGGGTCGATGGCTAAATTGGTAAACGTGGTTGTAGGAGGGGCGTTAAAATGAGTGAACACGTACACACGTATGCGAAAGGGCAGCGCTGGTCGAAGGGACGTCGATCATTGTGTTTGTGGATTCGTTGGAATTCATTTCACCGCGACCTTGGACGTCGACGCGCCGTACAAACCAACCGACGAGCGGCAACTGAGCGAGCGAGCGCCGACCTTGAGTATATATACAGCGCGACGGCGCATGCACTGTCAGCTGTTGAATGTTCTCGAAGCGCGACGGCGCATGCGCGTCCACTGGAAAATCAGGAGAAATGTAGATTGTTCTCGAAGGGGAGAAGCGCGCGCGGCACAGATGGTGGGTGACGGTGCATGCGCGTGTCAGCCGTCGAATGTTCAAGAAGGGGGAGAAGCGCAACGGCGCATGCGCGCGCGTCAGCTGCCGATGTTCTCGAAGCGCGATGGCGCATGCGCGCGCGTCAGCTGCCGATGTTCTCGAAGCGTGATGGCGCATGCGCGCTACATTATACAGCTAGCGAATGTTCGTGAAGAGGAGAAGCGCACGCGGTGTGTAGAGGAGGAAGAGTGCACAGATGGTAGAGGAGTGAAGCGCGCGCGGTGTGTAGAGGAGGAAGGGATGCACAGATGGTGGAAGAAGGAGGAGGAAGCTTGCGGACGGCGCCGCACTACAAGCCTCGAGTATTAGATGCTCCGCATCTAAAAAACATGTTCAGCCGGTTCACTTCTCGCAAGGCCCAGCTTCAGCGAGGTAGTGGTGGGGCAGGGAGGTGACAAAGCAGCCGGCGTCACAGGTGCAAGTAGCCCCCGAATGCAGAACGCTCCAGCTGAAAAGTCAAAGCATGTGATAATTGCCGGGGACTAAAATTTAAATCGATGCACAGAAGCCATCAATGAGAGGGTAAGAGGTGACAAGAGGGTTGCAGTAGGGGGGTTCCCAGGACGCAAGCTTGAAGCAGTCATGAGGCAAGCGAGCGCAAAACTAAAAAGTACTGCTGATAGACGAAACCTCGTGATAATTTCAGGCAGTTTGAACGATGTCTTAAATGAAGATACAGCAGGACTAGCAACCACACTGGCGAAATGCGTCGATGACATGCGCGCAACTTCTCTTAAGGTACAGGTAGTGATATGCACGATACCGGAGGTACCGGTGCGTGATAGCCACCTGCAAAGGGCGGTTGTCAAGGCAAACCAAGAGGTATGGCGGATGAGTCGAGAGAAAGGCTTTGAGGTGGTGGAAATAAACAGAGAGGTGCATAGGTGGGGTGGTTTTCAACGAGACAGAATTCATTTCGATGGACGGTTAGGTAATGAGGTGGGCTGGCGGCTTGCAGGACGCGCAGTAGCTTTTTGGGGGGCAAGCGAGCCCTTCGGGGTGAAGGATAGCTAGTAACAAGGAAAACAGCCAGGGAGACTCTTCGACGGGTGGTATGGACAGATACGATACCAAAGTGGCACCAGTATCTAAGATAGGTATAGTCCGGGGCATAAATAGACGTAGCCACGAGCGCCGAGCCGATTCAGACATAGGGTATATTAACATGCAGGGTGGTAGGAACAGGCTGAAGTGGGAAGAGATAGAAGAACAGCTAAGGGAAGAGAGGCCGATGGTATACGGTTTTGTAGAAACACATCTCAGGGACATGGAACAACCCCTGAACAATCTGGACTACACGTGGGAATATTGTAATAGAACAGAAGGCAGCAGAAAGGGGGGTGGTATTGGGGCATTCACTCATAAAAGTACAAACTGGCAAAGGGTCAAGCAGGAGTGCAAGGAACATTTATGGCTAAAAGGGAAAGTGGCAGGTCAAATGACACTCCTTGGTTTCGTGTACTTGTGGACGGGAGCAAAGGCCAGAGAGGAAAACCAGGCAACGGTAGAGTGTATATCAAAGGACATTCAGGAGTTAGGAAGAGAGTGCGAGATAATTATACTAGAAGACATGAATCCGCACATAGAAGATATAAATGAGTATACTGACCCGACAGGCAAAATGATCATGGATATGTGTGAAAGGCTTGATTTGATCATTTGCAACTGTACCGAGAAGTGTGAAGGACAAATAACATGGGAAGGTAGGAAGGCTGCAGTCAATAATAGGTTACGCACTGATGTCACATGGGATGTATGATAAGCTCAGGGGAATGCACATAGATGAAGGTGGCTTCAAAAGTCTGGATAGTGATCACAAACGTATGGAGCTAAGTTTTGGAAGAGCAGTGAAAGTTGGAAGGAGACAAGATGAGCAACTACAGCAAAATTTTTGTTCAGAAAGGCAAATTGAAATAGCCACTAGACAAATTGAGAAAGTAATCATGGAGGATAATGAGACAGTGTGGACATACACGAATGTAATTAGATTGTTGGAGCTAGAGCTTGCTAAGACGCGTGACAAGTCACCCTGGAAAAGAAGACACAAACCCAAAAGTTGGTGGGATGAAGAAGTTAAGAGAGCCATAGCAAAACGTCAGGAAGCCTCTAGGGAACACAGACATGCTAAGCAGCGGGGTGAACCGACAGATAATGTTGAAAGAAAATGGGAAACCTTTCTAAGCAGTAGAAGGGATGCATCCCTTCTGATCAATGAAAAGATTAGAAGAAAAGAAGCTCAGTTGCTGGCAGAAGTACATAAAAAAGATAGAAAGGCAGCTGCGAAATTTTGGAACCATCTAAACTCCCTAAGAAATGAGAAGAGCCTAGAGCAGAGGTTTATAACTGCAGCCCAAGGTGCTAGGCTAGAAGGGAACGAAGCTATTGAATATATAGGAACAAGGGTGACAGAAAAATTTCAACAAAGAAGTGCTTTATGCACCACAATAGACAAGGACGAACCAAGTGGTGCAATGGCTCCATTTTCACAATGTGAGTGGGAAAGGGCTGAGAAAAGGGTTCTGAGTAGTACATCAACAGGTCCAGATGGCATTCCAATTATGGTGATAAAGACATTACGTCGGAAGTCTAAGCAGGCTTTGAGAGAGGCAGTGAGCAAACTAATAATCGATGGTGAAGTTCCCGATGGATGGAAACTTAGCAGGATGAGCATGATCTATAAAGGAAAGGGGGACAAAGCTGACATAAACAACTACCGTCCCACCATCTCATAGCAGTTACATCACTGGTCTATAGGCTGGCGATGCAGATAATAAAGGAAAGACTGCAGGCATGGATAGAGGATGAGGGGGTGCTGGGGGAACTGCAGAATGGGTTTCGGAAACACAGGAGGCTGGCAGACAATCTGTTCTCACTGACGCAGTGCATAGAAATGGCAGACAAGGAACACAGGCCCCTGTGGCTAGCATTTTTGGAATCAAGGGAGCGTACGATAGCGTGGTTCAAGAGGAATTGTGGGGAATACTGGACGCACTAAGCGTGAAACATGTAGTCACTAATCTTTCAAAGGGTATCTATAAAGGTAACACGGTAGTTATAAAGTGGGAAAAACAGGTATCTAAGCCTGCAGAGGTAAAACGGGGGCATAGGCAGGGGTGCCCCCTGTCACCCTTATTATTCATGATGTACCTACATGGATTAGAGGCAAAATTAGAGGGAAGTGGACTGGGATTCAAACTTTCTTTAGTCAAACAAGAAAAGCTCATTGATCAGGCACTACCAGCATTAATGTACGCAGATGATATAGTGCTATTGGCCGACAACAAGGAAGATTTGCAGAGATTGATGGACATCTGCGGTAGTGAGTGAGATAGGTTAGATTTTAGATTCAGTAAGGAAAAATCAGCAGTCATGATTTTCAATGACAATGAAGGTAGTGAGCTTAGAATACAGGAAGTCACGCTAGAGATAACAGATAAATACAAATATCTGGGCGTATGGATAATCATTTGGACCGATTATCTGAGGGAACACGAAATATACGTGACGACTAAAGGTAACAGGAATGTAGCAGTCATGAAAAATAAGGCACTGTCGAATTACAATAGGTATAATGTTGTGAGAGGAATATGGAAAGGGGTCATGGCTCCTGGGCTGACGTTTGGCAATGCGGTCTTGTGCATAAGATCAGAAGTTCAAGCAAGATTAGAAATTAAGCAACGTGAAATAGAGAGGCTTGCTTTAGGAGCCCACGGGAATACACCAAATCAGGGAGTACAAGGTGATATGGGATGGACATCATTTGAGGGCAGGGAAGCTAGCAGCAAGATAAAATTTGAGAAGCGATTGAGAGAAATGGCGGAGGAGCGTTGGGCTAGGAAAGTTTTCAGCTACTTGTACATGAAGAATGTCGATACAAAATGGAGGAAGCGAACCAGGAGATGGACGGGTAAATACTTAGAAAACAGCAGGTGGCCAAACCAAAAGGAACTATAAGTTAAGAAGAAAGGGAAGGAAACGGACACTGACATGTGGAGAATGGGCGTGATTAAGAAGTACGCACTAGAGATCTATCGAACCTTTAAGCAGGAAATGGCCAAGCAAAGGATCTATGATAAAACTCGGGGTAGTTCTCTACTGTTTGAGGCCAGGACGGGAGTACTGCGAACCAAGACATATCGGGCCAAATACGAAGGGGTAGACACAGTATGCAGTGCGTGTGGAGAGGAAGAAGAAACTGCCGAACACTTGATAATGTTCTGTAAAGGGCTTCTCCCTATAGTTCAGGACGATGGCGCTGAGTTTTTCAAAGCACTGGTGTTTAGAGACCGAGAGGGGAAAATAAACTTTAAGCGGGTAGACTTAACTAGAAGGAGGTTATCTGATTAGTGGCTAAAGTCAAGGCACGAGTGAAAATTAAACCCTTCACTGCAAAGTACGAATCCTCAAACTCACTTTTTAAAGAAAAAAAATAAATCTAGTTTCTGGTTCATTAAGTATTACGGCTTGGTGGCGCCAGCCACCGCCGGATCTAAAGGGTACTGCCTTATCCATCCTTCTATCCATCCATCCTGAAAAATACAAATGGTAGGACACTAGAAAGCGTTACTTGTAGATAAGAAGGATTGAAGTTACACGTACGGAATGAGAGAGAGACGATCGCACGACTACGATCGCGTATTCCTCGGCAGCGCCGCAGGCGAGGGCGTGCTCTATATTACAATAGAAGCACCGTTTTAGTGCGCTCGCCCAATCAAAGGCTCGGCGACGGGGGATGAAACGGCTACTGAGTGGCGGGTGCACAGGGTGTTGGCGATGCGCTCTCGAAGAAGGGATCCCGACGTGCAGGCACGCGAGGCAAAAGCCCGCCACGAAGCAGCGTGGTGGCACTGCGAAGACACTACCCTAGGGCAAAGGGAGGCCGAAGCGGCGTGACAGCGGCATGTAGACCCAGCTTTGCCCCACGATTCATCATGCAGCCCATGGATGTGCTGTCATTTTTTATCGAATGCTTTCGGTAGCACTGCAGTTGACGCTCAACAGAAAAAAAATGAGAGAACCCTACACTGCATAGAATCGAGCAGTAAATATTAAGTTTCGCTGAAACGATGCATCATTGAACACAATGGTATGAATCTGAGTGCCAATCGTGATTTTATACGATATCTACCACAGATCCTTTAGCGTCTGACCTTGCGTACCTCAAGAAAACGCCGACGTAAGTGAACGCAGACTTGGCTGTAGTGAAGCAACCTTCTTGATGCCTTTGGCTTAAAAGCAAGCTCAACAAACAGAATACAGCGTACACAAGAGATAGTAGCCCAATGGGTTACTCATCTCACGTGTAACTAGCTCAGATCATGAACGTACACTCTTTTCTCTTTATCGCCGAGGACAGTAAAGACGAGCTCTGGTGACGGTATTAGGGATTGTACATGCATTATTTCCTGTACCTTGACGCAGGAGAGTTGCATAGTTCTAATGAAAAGGCCTGCGTCCTGATGTGGGCATGAGGTAAACTGAAGATCATCATCATGGCTATTCCACTGGTCCATCTCGCCTTCAGATCCTTTGGAATCAACGACAGTGAAATTTTATACGCCAGACATTCTTTAAAAAATTAATGTTACTCAGACCGAAGATCTATCTATCTATCTATCTATCTATCTATCTATCTATCTATCTATCTATCTATCTATCTATCTATCTATCTATCTATCTATCTATCTATCTATCTATCTATCTATCTATCTATCTATCTATCTATCTATCTATCTATCTATCTATCTATCTATCTATCTATCTATCTATCTATCTATCTATCTATCTTCTATCTATCCTATCTATCTATCTATCTAGCTACGTCTATCTCTATCTATCTATCTATCTATCTATCTATCTATCATCTATCTATCTATCTATATCTATCTATCTATCTAGTCTATCTGTCTGTCTATCTGTCTGTCTAAACCTTCTATCTATCTATCTATCTATCTATCTATCTATCTATCTATCTATCTATCTATCTATCTATCTATCTATCTATCTATCTATCTAGCTATCTATTATTTATTTTTTATTTTTATTTAATACTTACTGGCAGACCACAACGAGCACTTGAATAGCACAATAATACAAAAATGGCAAAAGGGACAAAAAATGAAACGGCGGGACATTGCATTGTCAATCCAACACACAATTAACAACACTAACAAAAAATGGGGCTATACAGTATCTAATAAGTATGGCTCAGGAATGGAATTCCATTCAAGCCACGGTACGCGGGAAAAATGAAAATTTGTAAGTATCGGTATGCGCTTGGTATGGTGTTAGCGATCTAGGGTTATGGTGCCGCGTGTGTTTTGTGGTCAGGGCGGATATATACAGGGAGGGGTCGATAGCCAATTCATGTTTAGTAAGTGAGCAGAGGAAATCGAGACGAAATTTTTGTCTTCTTAACTGAAGCTTCGGAATGTTATTGGCAATCATTAATTCAGAGGGAGAATCCGTGCGACGAAATTTTGAAAAAATGAACCTGACAGCTTTCCTCTGAATCTTTTCCAATTTATCGATGTTATTTTTTGTATACGGGTCCCATACTACAGCAGCATACTCAAGTTTTGGTCTAACGTATGAATGGTAGCAAAGAAGTTTAACACTTGGAGGCGAATTACGAAGTTTGTGTCTCAAGAAACACAGTTTTCGAAAAGCGGAGGAGCAGATGTTTTCTATGTGCAAGTTCCAGGAAAGATTACTAGTGAACGTTACGCATAAGTATTTGAAGCTGTTGACTTGGTTCACCGCGCATGATCCCAGTGTGTACTGAAATTGGAATGGAGATTTTTTGCGCGTTATGCGGAGGGAAACAGTTTTCTCTGCGTTGACAACCATGCCCCAATCTCTACACCAACTGTATATATTGTCCAGGTTTGTGTTAAGTTCTATTTGATCTTGCATGCTGGAGATTTCACGGAATAAAATACAGTCATCTGCAAACAGCCGGACATAAGTGGTGGGTGTAACTACAGTGACAATATCATTGATGTATAACAGAAAAAGAAACGGCCCCAGAACACTACCTTGAGGCACTCCGGATGTGACAGGAAGACAGCTCGAGGCATGACCATCAATCAAGACATACTGCTCTCTAGTCATCAGATACCCAGACACCCATGCTACCAAACTCTCGGGAAGATTTATATTTTTTAAATTTTTGAATTAATTTGTCATGAGGAACTTTATCAAATGCTTTGCTAAGATCAAGAAAAATTGTGTCTACCTGAACATTATTATCAAGGGCTTTTGCAAACTCGTGTGTGACGGTGACCAGTTGAGTCACAGTCGAATAGCCTTTCCTAAAACCATGTTGGAAGCTTGTTAGAATCGAGTGTCTTTCGAGGAATTCAAGAATACGGTTGGCTATGATATGTTCAATTAATTTGCAGCATGTTGAAGTTAAAGATATAGGACGGTAGTTATCCGGAATTAATCGATCCCCTTTTTTAAAGATAGGGATGACTCTAGCGATCCTCCAGTCACGTGGTAGTGTTGCAGTTAACAGGGACGCTTGGAAGATTACAACAAAAAATTTGGCGACGCATTCAGCATAACGCCGAAGAAACACATTGGGAAGGTCATCAGTACCACAGCATTTTTTTGCTTTCAAGTTTAAAAGCATTGAAACCAAACCAGAATAAGAAATGAAATTCACTTCACATGGTTCAAACAAAAACGTTTCTGGTAAACATATTGCTGAATTGGCAAACACGCTCTGAAAATAACTGTTGAAGTGATTTGCGATGTCACTGCGATTTGTAACCGTGCGCCCTTTGACAGAAATTGACGTCACTGGCTTTTTGTTATCGGATAGATAACTCCAGAACTTTGTTGGGTCGCTTTTAATAAAGTTTGGCATTAACGTTTTAAAGTAATAGTCTTTGGATTGTTGCACTTCACTTGCCAGGCTTCTTTGTAGCTTTTGGATCACATCTCGCTGGGCATGCCTCTTTTTCAATTTTTTAATTATCTATCTATCTATCTATCTATCTATCTATCTATCTATCTATCTATCTATCTATCTATCTAGCTATCTATCTATCTATCTATCTATCTATCTATCTATCTATCTATCTATCTATCTATCTATCTATCTATCTATCTATCTATCTATCTATCTATCTATCTATCTATCTATCTATCTATCTATCTATCTATCTATCTATCTATCTATCTATCTATCTATCTATCTATCTATCTATCTATCTATCTATCTATCTATCTATCTAACCTCTATCTATCTATCTATCTATCTATCTATCTATCTATCTATCTATCTATCTATCTATCTATCTAACCTTTATCTATCTATCTATCTATCTATCTATCTATCTATCTTCTATCTATCTATCTGTCTATCTATCTAATCTGCCTACGGGGGGTTTTCTAGTTGCTGTACTATTAAATTAGTATGTGCAAAAGTCTGCAGTCGTTTGCATCAATTTACGGCAGCATGACTTGGCGCGACTAAATGCCTGCCGAATATGTGATGAAACGAATTCCCGCTGCAAGTGTCGCTGATACGCACCAACCACGAAGTTCGCTATGCAAATATGCACCAGAAAGAAAGTGAATAACCAGATAAATATTAAGTGCGTGCTTTTTTAATGTGGTAGCAATTATATGGGCACTATCGGCTGATTTTTGCCACCGGCGTCTTTCACCGTGTATATATATATATATATATATATATATATATATATATATATATATATATATATATATATATGACAAATTGATAAAATCATGCAATCGAACGCCCAACGCCTTTTTTGAGAGTGTCAGGAGTTAGCCACTGAGCTACGAAGGAGCACCTCCTTCAATGTTGAAACGGCAACCTATTTATATCCACCATTTACCTCGAGCGACGCCGACATCGGGGAAAATATTGTGTTTTCTGCATTACCAGTGAGACGGCGCAATGAGCGCGCGTTCCCAGATCCTCGTGACGCAGCGGCAAGCGCTCTTATCCTACGCGTACTTCGCCCAACAGAGAGGGTAAGAAGATGAACGTTCACGCGCGCACGCACTTATCTCGTGGTGGGGAGAATGGTACGTTTTCGGCTATCACCGAAACGATTCTGCTGTACTTACCGGGCGCAAAGTCTCCGTTTGCAAAAAAGGCGCTCTTTTAGGACACAGCGAAGCAACAAGACACTTATTCGCATTAGCAACATGGGACACCTTTCGATCTGCTTGCCATTTTTCGCGAACATTTCCAATTCTTGCTAACGCATTTATTGTTTTGCCTTTGTGGCAAAGCTGTGACTTTTTACGAAAAATGAAGTACTGGTAGCGATTTGCCCGTAAACAATATCAATATTATTACGCATGTCGCATAGGGTGATTTCTGATTAATTTATTCTATGTTGGGTTCTTTACAAGCAACTGAATATAAGCACATGGCTGTTTACACTTTTGTCCAGTCAGAATTTTATTTCCGCCGCCGGGTATGAAGCCCATGACCGGGGCTTAGTGAGACAAAATTTGTGTGCTAAGCAATTGCGGTGAATAGCTTTATAAGAATGTTGTGGTGTGAAACAACATGCTTAGGAACAGTTTTTATTGGTTTATTTGATGCAACAAACACTGGTAAATGTGCTGGAACAATCTTCAGCCAGCAATCAACTTGAATTGACAGCTCGTCACTGACTGTTTCTGCTTAAGTGATTGCTATAGCATTGGTGCTGCTGAATAGAGTACCATAACTATATAGGTAAGTACCTGTGGATGAATTAACGTGGACTAAGGACTTAAGCTAGGCCGACACCTTCGAGAAAAAATTTAACAGTTTTAGTCCATAACCTTACACAGTTTTGGCTTCTAGGGCTTTGAAAACTCTTAAGATATAGATGATGAAACATCTGAAAAATTAAAAAAAAATCGAATTCGAAATAAAAGAGTGCGAAAATATGCATGTTGTGCCAACACTGATAACTAAAGGACTTTTGGTGTGTCTCAAACATCACTTGGCAGCTATGTAGTGAGGACAACGCTCTGTGCCTCTAACCTCCGCGACCTATATATCTGGTAGTCTGAGTGCGTTATCAAAAAATGAGTGAAAAAGTTGATATTTAACGAGTTTGTTTGGCACGCAGTTTACGACAATACAAAAAGTAATTATGTCTAATAATTATTCTGCTTGAGTGTACACTTACGCCTATAATTAAACAGCACGGAAACTTTTATTAGACATATTGGTTATAACCAGAGCTATCATTGTTAGCGTAACATTAGGATGCAAAATATCACGTTTTGGGAAGCAATGGCTCTACAGGCTTGAACCGAATATCGATGTCACAAATAAAGATTTATTACGCCCGAAATACGCTAGGCATATAGCTTGTGACCTCTTTTCAAGGGGTACAAGCTTTTATTGAGCGAGACAAAAGAAATATTTTTTTAGTTCTTTTTTTGTCTCTAGGTGTCTTTTATCTTCCTCTTGCACAGGGGGTCTAGCTGGGATTATTTATTCGCCAACTTGCGTTTGTGCTTTTTTTGGTCGTATACTTTGCCATGTTTGATGAAGTATCACTACTTTCCCTTTATTAGGTTTGAACGAAAGTCAAGAACTCGAGATTGCATAAAGAAAGAACAGTGAGCACTAAACGAAAGCGCGCATGTTCGAACTACGTAGTGTAAATTAAAAATAAGTTGAGAACATGATGTCGCGCGAGCATTAAAACGTACTTAGATTACTGAGTGTTACGTAATATGCATATGAAAAATATTTATGACAAGATGGTAGGTGTTGTGGAGATGGAAACATTGAGTTTCTGTTTTGGATGCAACCATCATGGGTTGAAAAATGGTGATAAATTTTTTTGACTCAAGGTGGCTACATAGTTTTTGTCTAGGTGTTATTGAATGGGCAGGGAACTCGGAAATGTGAAATCGCCAAAAAATATTTTTTTTTGAAAAACGCGTTTTCGATGGTGTTGACGTACCTTTAATGGAGCCTGACAGACGTGTGAAAACATGCTAACCTAACATTTCACGCTCCCTTTCCCCACTTCTCTGGCAGACACCAGCGTATTAAAAATAGGCGGTAATAGTAGACAAATAACATACCCCCGTAAATCAGTCTCAGCAGCCTTAATAGAGAAACGGAAGACAGCCACAGGTGCTCTTCTTAGCGTACCCGCCTATTTGTACAGTTTCTTAAGGGTTGCGTCTTATATAGTTAACGTGGCCCTTGAGCAAACGACTAGGAGGGATGATCGAAAAGATCAATTGTATTTGTTAAAATTGATGGCTGTTCATAAAAGCATTTGTTATTTTGAAATAATAAATGACATGACAAAAAGCACGAGGTAAAAGAATAAAATATTAAGTTGTCACGTTGCAATCCATGGTGATATTTTTGCACAAGTTCATTAGCAATATATTCAATTGCAATAATAAACAATCCGGGTGCTCCAAGGTGGCTTTTACCAAAGAGCAGAGCGAATTTGCTATTGTGAACACTTTTAGCCAGAGCGGGCCGAGATAGTGGTGATTGCCGTGAAAATCACAAATCTATTCACCAAAATCGTCATCACCAATTCTAAAACTGTATTCAAAGCTTATGACACTGGTACAGCGTCCAAAGAAGCCGGCTATATTCATCAAGTAGGCAAGAAGAAGGTTCCCAACAAAGTTAACAAATCAATACGCGCACCTTAGCGTACACATAGAATGTAGAAAGAAAGAGGAAGCATGCGATCAACGCACACTGACCGAGACATCAAGCGCAGCCTCCACTCTGTAGCGCATAGCCTGGCTGCGCGCGATCGCGTCCAGAATGTCATAAGACAGCCAAAGAAGGTTTCCACACCCTATAAGAAAGGCGTGAAGGTCAGCAAAGAGCGTGAGTGGCAATGCGCCCGTGCTTTGATATGATATGCCTTGCACCACTTACTGCAAGCATCATAGTTTTGCTTGATGTTTTTTTCAAATAATCGTACCTTGAGCTTCCCCCACCCACTTCCTGCAGAGCCGTGACATTTGGCGCATTCCAGCACTGCAGCTATAGAGCCGACAAAGCCTAAATTTTTAGCCTCTCCCAAAAATGAGTGGTCGATTTGATGTAGCGGCCATACAGTAACCAATTGATTGCTAACCGATATATCAATACGCAATGAATAAATTATGTAGAAATGGTCCGTAGCTTACCTCCTCTACCCCCGCAAATGAGGGCTACACATATTCTTTTTTGTACAGATGGGCATAGTAATTATTGTAGTTATTGGGCTGTGGAAAAGTGATCATACATCTGTGCCAGTGACTCTCGTATGGCGCACGTCAGCCGGAGCAACATGGTCCACGGGCAGGTACGAACGTGCAGTATGGCCTTAATGTTCAGCCAATAAAGCTGCTTTTTCGTTGCACTGTGCGTGCTCTCTCTGCGAGCTCCTGCCGACCAATGGACCAGTGGGCTTGACCACGAGCTCATCAAGTCCACCTCATACGAGTTTTGTGCAATGAATAGTTGTCTTTCCGGGGGCGCCAAGCCATTGGGTACCCCCGTTCTTGCGCTTCGAACGCTTTCTTCAGTTCTCTCGTCTCAACCGGACACACAGCAATAGGAACCAAAAACTTGCGTACGGAAGCAACTTGAGATACCGGCGCTAAATGATGCAACAACGAACTTTATTACTTAGTGCATTGCTCCTTTCACAACGCTGCGTACAGTTGCTCTATGAGTAAAACGGAGCACGACAGCTGTGGCCGAGCTATGCAAAAGTGAACATGGGCAAACTGCATCAAGCAAGTGGTTCTTCATTTGTAGGCAGAAATGGTGTTGTTTTCTTCTGGCATTTTTCGTATAAATAAAAAATAAAGAACCACTTATTTAGTGGCGCACGCCGGCATTCACTTTTGCGTAGCTCGGCCGCTGGTGTGGCCCGTATACTTTTGGAGCACCTGTACATAGAAGGCCCTGCCGCGGTGGTTTAGTGTCCAAGGTACTCGGCTGCTGATCCGCGGGTCGTAGGATCGAATCCCGGCTGCGGCGGCTGCATTTCCGATGGAGGCGAAAATTTTCTAGGCCTGTGTGCTCAGATTATTGTGTACGTTGAAGAACCCCAAGTGGTCGGAATTCCAGAGCCCTTCACTACAGCGTCTCTCATAATCATATGGTGGTTTTAGGACGTTAAACCGCACATATCATGTACATGAAAGTACCTGGTTTCGCATGATGGACATCAGATGCTGCTCTGCGCACGCGGTTGCTTTTTGGTGAAGTTTGATAGATTACTAACGAGAAAGTTCAATAATATTTCGTTGCGCGCGACACAACGCGCACATACGGGCACCATGCAAGTGGAAACGACATGCAGAAGGATGCAACCTGACATGCACATATGTACATAAAATCACAAGGATGTGTACGCTAAGATTCGGTGCACGTCTGCGCACATTTGTCACTTCGGTGTATATCAAGTGCACGAATGAGAATGTGTGGTATCATCCAAGCGTGTGTGCATTCGCACACGTGAGTTCAATGGGTGCATGTGCACGTGTGCGCAGAGAGAGTAAAATTTAACAATGCCCATAATTAGTATGTCCTGCTGTGCTGGATATACCAACATGAATGGAACTGTTACTGCCCGACATTCGCACGTACGGAATGACATTAAATGCCCGAAATATTGAAGCTTGATTGATTGATATGTGGGGTTTAACGTCCCAAAACTACCATATGATTATGAGAGACGCCGTAGTGGAGGGCTTGGGAAATTTCGACCATCTGTGCTTCTTTAACGTGGCCCCGAATCTGAATACACGGGTTACATAAGCTAGAAATTTCGCAACAAAATGCATATACCCTAAAGTAATGCATAATAGAATTCACCTGCACCAAAACGTTCACGTACGTTAGGTGTGCGCCCGCTTCTCACTCAGACCAGTCTCTAAGTACTAGGTTGTTAGTTTTGCGTAATTCGTTTTTGATGGAACCTAAAGCTTCATTATCGCTAAGTACTTGGACATTGAAATTTCGCAGGCCCTATATAAATACGTGTTCCGGATGTTTTTTTTTGCCCAAGGAGAATAAAACAATTGAGTAATCGCTGAACGAGACTTGTTCCACAACATGACCATCAGAAGTTTGCCTGCTCTCATGCTACGTAAGCTCTGCCTTTTCTTACTTGACTGGAGCCATGAAAAAGGGTATAAGGGCACCGCGATTCACTATAAGAAACAAAAAGCCTCATTCTTAACGAGGCATTCGTCAATATTTTCTTTCGGGTAATCAGCACTCACAACTTTTATATCTAAGCAGCTGGATTGATCATCTGCACTGAACACACAATTGAGATCGCAAAAAAAAGGAGCAGCATTTTTGCCTTTAAATATGGAGACAATTCTAGAAAACACTTTAAGGGATCACGAAAGCTTGTTGGTGCATACACGCGATCATTCTAAACTTTGCCTTTTCATATGTGACCTGGTACAAAACAAACTTGACACATAGAGCTGACCACTGTTAGCTCAACAATGCCTGAACACTGTAATGAAATTTCACACCATTCAGAAGTACCTAGTGCAAGGCTGACACGTTATAAAGCGAGCTGAACTGAGCAACCATACGGTCTGTTGCACTTTCTAATTTTGTCTCTTGGATAGCAGAATCTCGCAAATCTTTTTCTTTAACAAGACCCCTGATCTGCCACTGCTTGCGCCCTTCAGATGATCCACGAGCGCTAAGTGTGCCCACGGGAATCCGTGCAGACAGACCGGTCATTTTCAACACGAGTGAACTGACTTATACGATTAGCTCAACAACAACAAGGAGCGTGCACCTGCCAAACTCTTTTTTTTTCATCCCCTGCCTCATTACCCACAAGAGAGGCCTGGGAGGAGTGCCTGCTTGGCTGCTACACCCTGGCCGCTCAGTTTTCTTCGGCAGCCCGCGCCTGAATGGCGATGATCTCAAGTGTTATTTTGAAATAAAGAGAGCAACCCTCTAAGTGCGTTACAAGTGAAGCTCTCCGTGCTTTTCTGAATAAATGCCTTCGAACATTGATTGTTCAAAACCACCGCTGCTTCATGCCTTCGACTCTCACTGTCTGCGCTGCTCGCAGCGCACAGGAGACGAGTACGCCGGTCGAGGCTGATAGACTTATTGCGCTTTTGACTGCTAGCCCTTGGCAACGACCTGCTTGCGGCGTTGCAGATTGCGGTTGGATCCGCTCTCGTTTAGTGCACTGGATCATCTGACAATCACGTTTGATAAGCCCACGCCTTTCACACCTCAGGCAGACCAGTGCTCGCACCGGCAAAACGACAAGGACATAGCCGTTGTAGAACTTTCACAAAGGTGGTAGCTCCTCCCCTGTCACACCTTCTTTCCCGACCAACCGCACAGCAGGCGTTGTCGATTAGGGGACCTCGAAACCAAAAACATGCTAGTCAGTGTAGGAGTACATCTTTCACATCAACAAACTCGCTCAGAGCATTTCAAAGAGCATCTACTGAATTGTGAATATGCACCCAGTGAATCTTCAGCAACAGTTTTTGCTTACAAGGCTCAACGATCGCATAGTATTGACATTTACACGTAAGCCACGTTTGCCGAGCACACTGTTCTTTGCCTATGGCGTGCAAAACCTGACAAGCCAGACATAGCATATTTGAAACGCACTTATATGGCTGACAGCTTGAGCGCGCCGGCTTCTTGAAACGGTTCTTGGAAGTCTTCAATTGGTAGGGTCGCTTCTAAGGGTTTCCGTTGAGAAAAACAGAAATGTTCATGCCTTCACCAGCCGGCAAAGGCGGCAGTAAAAAGCGGCATCCCGAAGGAGGGAGCGAAGCAGTTTCATCTCGGCTAGCGCCAGCCTTCGTTCCTCTCGCTAACAGCTTGCTAGCTTGCTTGCTTGCGAGATATTTTGAATGTGGCTCATACCTACTACGGGGGATTAGCCATTCGAATTGGCCGTCAATATAGGGATAACATTTCAAATTCAGGCTTAATCCTTGAAGTACTTTGTACACACTTGTGTAGATCACTTGCTTCTGGTAGGTGTGTCGACTAGAGGTTAAAGAACTGCAAGATTCAATGAGGAATAGACAAAAGGAACCTTCGAAGACAATAATTTTTTCTTCGTTTAAGTTCAGTTATCACGGTATATTGCATATCATCACTTGCTGAAGGCACTAACTACTATGTTTAACGACTTGTTCGATGTAGCACTTCCCAGCAGGCACGTCAAAATATATCTTTTTGTTTTCTCAAATCAACAATACCAGAAACGGAATAGCACTGTACTTCTATACTGAGATTAGATCTTACATCTGCGAGAACACAACATAGGTGTCTTCAGAATAAGTATATGTATCATAAAATTCACTGGCCCTTGCGCCACTAATCTCCAAATTTTAATGGATGAAAAAATTGCTTTTGCATTGCCATTGAATATTGAGTGCTTTGAAATCATGCTGTGCAATCTCGCAAAACGTCACACAGGTCTCTTAACTAGGGCAAATATTTTCTGTTGCCCGAAAAGTCGATGAAAGCGAGCTATTTGCGTCCGTCCGCACCACCGCTAATAGGGAAGTCCCAGTTCTAAATGATCGAATTGTTCTGGAGTGCATTAACCTATTCTGTCTAAACTTTGCGGCATCAAGAAGCCACCCCTGGCAAGTTTTGTGCAGTCCCTTTGTGGTTATATTGTTACACGACATATTATTGGACCATTTCCTACTTTTCTCAATGGGAAAAAGTGGATAGCCGTAGCGACTGATTACGCCACAAGATACGCCATCACACGAGCGCTACCGACAAACTGTGCCACTGACATCGCGGACTTCTTGTTTCATGACGTAATTCTTCACCATGGCACTCCTCAACAGCCGCTGACCGATCGTGGTCGCTCATTTCTTTTAAAAGTAGTAATTGACATCCTTCGCTCGTGTTCGACGATCACAAGCTCACTACGACCTATTACTCACAAACAAATGGTCTTACCGAGCACCTAAATCGAACCTTGACAATAATGCTCTCCATGTACGTTTCCAAAGATCACCTTGATTGGGATAGTACTTTGCCTTATGTGACATTCGCATACAATTCGTCACGCCATGACACCGCTGGCTTCTCCCTCCTCTATTTAGTGATCGACCGCCATCCAGCGTTACCCTTCGAGACTCTTCTCCCATCAACTACGCAAACTGTTACAGAGTACACCCGGGATGCCACTGCTCGGGCTCAAGTGGCCCGCCAAATCGCACGGGAACGTCTTCTTGTCCCGCAGCTCTCTCAAAAGGCCTGCTACGACAGCCATCAGAGAGTAGTTTCCTACTCTCCAGCTTTATTGGTCCTCCTCTGGACACCATGCCGCCACGTTGGCCTCTCTTTGAAGCTCTTCTCTCGCTACTCGGAACCTTACAATGTTTTATGCTGGCTTACCCAGGTCACATACGAGATCGCTCCGTTGGACAGTCAGTCGTCATCGTCCGCACCCGCCACTGACGTCGTCCACATGACCTGCCTTAAACCATACATCTCCGCATATGCTCCTACTCTCCTTTAGGTGCCGAGACGGTGCTGCCAGCGGCAGGGGGTTATATGTTACACGACATCGGCAACAAGAGAGCATCAGGTAGACGACGAAGACGATGAAAGCGACCACGCTCGTGTTGTTGTTGCTGTTGTACCTCCATCTTGGCTGCAGCTGCCTCTGACTTTCCCTGTATACTCTGTAAATATATTTATTTCATTCATTTTCTCACCCCCGTGACAAAATTTTGAAGCCACGTCAACTGACAAATAGGGCACTTTCGTAGTCTTGACGTCAGACGTTTACCAAGAAAACACCTCAAAAGCTTTACAACACAACTACTGATAAGGATAACAATTCTCATAAAGCAAAATCTAAGAAAAATGTCCTTTAAAAGTGCATAGAAGCCAGCCTTTCGAAACTTTCAGCTGCCAGAAAAGGCTCCACTGAACTCGGCCTTTGGGCGTTTTTTACAGCGAAGACACATAATTGCAGTTGAGTTTTTCGAGCTATTGTTTTTCGAAGTGGGAACCTCAAAGAAATATTTGGGGACATACCTGCAGCAGGGTCTGATCCTACTTGAAGTGCCTACTAGTCACCGCTGAACTCCGAAATGGGACATATCAGAACATACAAACAGGTGCGCTCAGTGCTAATAGCAACCAGTTTGTATTATCAAAACATTATTGGGGTGAGCGCCCTGTATCAATCACACATCTCGGCGTGCTACATGGCGTATTGCCAGCCCCCTAATCATAGGCTCCGTCATAGGCTCCGTGAGCAGGTGGCGCTTCTGAGCAGTAGTGACGCCGCGGCGTTCAGCGCTACCCGTGGCTAGTGGCGTGATAATGAGAAAGTAGAAAATCTGAAAGTACGCACGCATATCTACTTCTAAGCCCACGAACCGACGTTTGTGTATGCGCAGAGACTCAAAGCTCGCACCTGTTTGGTGATGTCCCAAATACTTTTTGCGGGGTTTCAACAAATTAAAGGAATAGGTGACTACATTCCTGGTGCCGCGTTATAAATTGGAGAGAAGCTGCATGCCGCTTCACATGTACGCGACGTGAAAGGCGTGGTAGCCTGGTACTGGGATCCCCATGCAGCGTGTTGGGATTATCCAGGCAGAGTAAGCTTCACCACTGGGGCGACGCGTCACAGCCCCTCGAAGGCCGCTTACCCTGTTTAGCTACTGGTGGGTGGCCGGCCGGCACTGGGGATCGAAACCTGCACCTCCCGTAGCTGAAGCGGACGCGTACGTGCAATGCCACAGCTACGGTGTGGTAGCCTGGTCGTACAGGCGAAGAGGCGTTTGCAGTAGGGAAAGCAGCTCTGTCAAGTCATCCTGCACTTGAGTAATACATATTGTGACACTAAAACTGAAATGACTAAACTGTCACCTTGAAAACGAATAGTTGAACCAAGTTTACATCGACGGGTTTCTGGTGGCGATGCATGCCTCATTTTACTGCGACGTGATGTACACCACGGCGGTCCATCGTGTCGTTCCACCTTGTCACACAGTGATTTTAAATAGATGAACACTTCTATGCGAAGCTGGTACAGGACGGTTACTTTTCATTGCGATTTTGCACGATATGTTTGCACTAGACTGCGATCTGCGGGTCACGATCGTAGGTTATTGTCGCCTCAGTAAAATATCTTGCATCAGATTGTTGGCCCATGAAGCAGTGGCTACGTTTGATCGAAATTGAAAAGTTTTATCCATGAATCAAGTGCGATCTTTAATACAGGTGGCTTGTGACACAGCGGCAATGTAACATTGGGTGCTATGCAGGATGGCCTGAGCTTATAGGGCATACTAGTCTGCTGCGAGCTCACATTGCGGCGGCCATGGCATGAAGACAGTGCGGAGAGCATGATAGCAGCGTTGATAAAAATGACTAGAAGAACGCGCGTGGCGTTGGAAACGCATGTGGGACACTTGCGGCGGTCATCAAAGAAACACCGTGTGTAAACATGGCAGTGTCACCACCCAGTTGGCATTTAATAGGTGCAGCGAGGTCAGCGTGATTGCCGCGCTATCTCTTTACCAAGTGAGCTCGCGCCTCCAATAGGTGTGTGCGTGGGCATGTGTCCTCTTTCGGACAGGTGATTTCGTTCCCCCGACAGCATGGAAATTCACACTCTCGAAGGCAGCAAGGGTGCACACGCAGCACTTTTGTTCGGCTCGTTTCACTCCCATGAAATACGGCAGATCAATAGAAGGACAGGTGGTGACCAGGGGCGTTTGCATCATGGCAGCAACGCGGCTGAGTTGGCAACGTCGTGAAGACGATGAAATTGATTTCGAAACATCGTAGTCACGTGGTGATACCGCTTTCACTTCTGTGTGCGTGAGTGCATAGCCTGCGCGATGAAGCTGATAGATAAATCGTGCCGCTCGACGTGAGTGCTGCTCGTCGGCAAGAGCAAACGTGGTGGGCGCACCCGATCTTCGCCGCGGGCGTCTGTCAATCAAACTGATTGAGGCGTGTACTCGCTTACAAACTCGTTGATTCTCAGAAGGCCCGAGTTGAACTCGGGACTGTGATGGTGCCGGTGCGACTGTCAAGCGTTTGATACGGTGAACGCTAAGCGGCAGCTTTTTTGCATATGAAATTATTGTTGAGCTCACACTACTTATGCACGGCTGGAGCCATAGATGAGGTTGTGATAACCTAACTTTTTGCAGGTTTCAAGTTCGTCCTCTACTCATGTGCGTGAGAAGCTTCCAAGTGAAAACCGCATCAGCTATGTCTTAAGTTTGATTCAACTAATTGACTGAGGCCTAATGACCATTGCACTGAGCTGTCTCCTTTCAATCATAAAGCTTCAATTGAAAGGCAATTATCTCGGACAAAAATAGCAAGGCCATAATCGGTATGAAGTTAATAAACGTATTCCCGATTAGCAGGACTTTGATTGTTATAATATTAGTAAAGGCTTATAATATTAGTAAGCATGCTAAGTAAGAGCATGCTTTTACTTAGCATGCTCATAATTAAACTCGCGTTAATTAGCATAGTTTAGTTAGCTCATAAACTAGCATGATTTAGTTAGCCGAGTTCTAGGTTTACATGGCTTCATCAGCACGGTGTTCTTAAGATGTGGCGTAATTACCTCGGCTTTACCATGACAAGGCGTGATTATCTTGGTCATAGCATGTCCTAGCCTTATGAGCCAGTTATACCATCCGGCCAAATAGCTAATTAGCTGTTCGCACGTGATTAGGTGCTAGGGGGTGATGACCACAAAGACGACGCGCACCGTCGGAGCAGTGCGCTTGAATGTACAGGCTGACACGTGGTCTCGAAAATGCACGGATGGCACGTGGTCTGAGATTATGCTGCTGTCATGGTATTCTAAACACTCGGCTGGTACCAATCTCAGAGGCCAGCATGCTGAATATTCTAAAACAGACTTATTGCAGGTAATAAAAGCTTTAAAATAAATTTGAACACCCCTGCCTATAAAAACATACCATCACTAGAAGTTTCTGACTCTGTTATTGCATGGGTGCACTTCTGCACTAAGTGGAACAACAAATATATGAAAGTAGATGTTTCTGGTTTGCAAACGCCGCCCACGTTAGTTAACCGTCATTGACGCGATGACTGGTTCCATCACAACCAATGAAGCGCAGCGTGCTGGGGGTAGATTTGACTTTTGTGTCCTGTTGACTCGTTCATAAGGGGTGTCGCTAGAGCTCGGGAATGTCTCGGGTTTGCGAAACTCGGCCGATCCTGCAAAGCGCCCCATTGTGTGCGTGTCGGGGTAGTCTGATGCTCCTCTAAACGGAAGCTTCTGCGGCGTAGAAGGAGTTGTCAGGGCGGGTTCACGCTAGCGGCAAGCCTGCCGTGATGACGCCGTGTCGTGAACCGATGGCCGGCGCCGTCCGCAGGAGGGATGTTCTAAGTGCATTGCAAGATTTGCCGGCGAGGCAGCCTCCGATAGAAATGGCTGCCCCTCAAAATGCATTTGTCTACCGCCTCGAATCTATCAAGCACCCACCGTGAACTCTGTAGCTCGTAAGCTCCGAACTGATGCTTCCATTCGTTTTAGTCTTATGTCCGTTAGCTTCGACAACACAGCAGTCGAATTTATTCGGTACCGTTTTTGAGAGCCATACTCAAATGATCGATGTTGAAGGCTTAAGCAATGCTTCCCAAATCTGGGAGGGCACACATTACACGTTTGTTAGCTGTTTCTATCTTGGATAGCTGGCGCCACTTGCCCTAACGCCGGCTTTGTGAGGCGTCATTTTGAATTGCAGTCCGCTTTTTTGAATTCCGGACCGGCTAAAATGCTCTATTCACTGTTGGAACGTCACCACCGCATCAACAAAGTGAATGGTGTTGGAGAAGCTTGCTCGGAGCTGCACGAGACGTTTCTTGGCGAGACATCTTCTGTAGGAAGGCTTGCTAACAAGCATGATGTGTACGTCGAAGGCAGCGTTGCCGGGCACGTTCCACGGCCTCCACTGCACGTAGATGGGCACGCTAACCATCTGCCCCTTAAGGCTGTACTGGCCGCTTACGCGAGTCAAATGCCTAGCTAAAGTAAATGACAGAGATAGAACTATCCAGCCAAGGAAGTGACGTAACCATAAAGCCAACGAGGACGAAAAATTGACGGGATGGTGGCGCCGTCTGTATTCTGTCGGTAATCGTAATTAACTGGAAAAGTTGTTATTATATTTTACTCAAAAGTAACTTTTTCGAACAAAAAATAACTAAAATATTGTTTGTATATTTTATTACTGTCCATAAAATGAAATAGTTTTCTAAAGTGCAAGGCCATTGTGATATGGCGGCTTCCATTCCGCATAGCAGACGATAACGTCGTCGTCTGCTTGTACGCCATGGCTGCCCCTGCTCGCTGCAGCAGCTCCCATTCTCAATTTCTCTTGTTTCCATATAGTACATTGCAGTAAACTAGCTAGAAGCTCATAAGTAACTTGCATACTTACTTTAGTAAGTTGTGATACCGCATACAAAGCGAGCGAAATGACAACACTAACCACAGAAGCTTTCAGCAATAAATTGCGTTACTGCGAGTCAAGCGATCTTCACATAAAATAAAGGCGACGTAGGTAACATTTTAGCATGTAGAGCTCTGAACAATATGCATGCATCAGCGTTCATGTACAAGGAAGGTACGTACCACGCATAGCCACAACGCAGATGCCCGGAGCACAGAAGCTATCCAGCGCAGGCTGATACATCTATCGCATTCCACAGACATTCACTCCAGTAAGTATAGGTATACCGCCAACGTTCCTGGACTTGTGTAGGTGATCATGGCGCAATGCCTCATTGACAGTATTCGATAAACTTTCTGCAATTGGTATCAAAATCAACACATTCGCCTGCCTTTTACGGGCAGTGCGGTGCGATAGTTTGTTTTGTGGTTCACGCTGCCAGCTAAAAGCGCATCATTTCCCAATTTTCTACGCGTTCGCACTATGCGTGCTTCCGAATGCCTGAAATAAATGAGAAACGGTTTTTTATGTTTACAATGATCAAGTCTTACGAATAAAATGGTCGAAAAAAAGGCTGTGTTCAGTTTTCTTTACCTATACCGGCGGTGCGCTGTCGTCGTTTTGATGGTGGCGACGCCTCACGGCGCGGTCACGAACCTCGCGACATGCCACAGGCTTTATGATGTGTTTTTGAACGAGATATAGAAAAGACAGGAGAGGGAGCTTTAGAGAATATCGGTACCAATGCGTAACACTCATCGTAGGAACGTTTCACGTGCTGCCATGCCTACGAAGCGACGAGAACGAGAGAGAGAGAGAGTAAGAAAGGAAAGGCCGGGAGGTTAACCAGATATTGGCATCTGGTTTGCTACCCAGCGCTGGGGGCAGGGAAGTAGGGGCAAGAAAGAGGGGGTAGAAAAAGAAAAAAACGCACGCGCACTAAAAAAAAAACGAAAACGCGCACAGGAAGGGCGTCCTAGCTACAACTGTTCAGTAAGGCCGGTCGATCGCAAAAAGTGTAATAGCGCTTTCAGGGCCCTCTTCTGTGAAGTCGCATTCTGACGATACTGCAGAGTTCCCTGCTCCGACAAAGGTTGATCATCTAATTTGTTGAGTTCCTTGCGAAGGCATAGTCGTTGTTTACCATACGCTAGGCAGTCACGAAGAATATGTTGCATTGTTTCCTCTTTGCCACAGTGGCCACAGGCTGCGGTGTCGGCCCTCCCAATGCGGAAAGCGTAAGCGTTGGTAAACGCAACGCCCAACCACAGCCTACATAACAGGGTCTGGTCTGCTCGGCAAAGTCTCGATTGGACTTGAAGACTTAGTGTAGGGTCAAGCGACTACAGTCGGGCATGCTTGAAATGTGGCTGATTCCATTGTGATGTGGTTTGCTGGCGAGCAAGCCTGTGGAGCTTTCGTGCAGCATCTGTCCTAGAAAGTGGTAGTCGCAGTTTATGATCTTCTGTGTGGGCTGAGCGGGCAGCTTGATCGGCCCATTCATTGCGGATGATTCCGCAGTGACTGGGCAACCACTGAAATGTAATTTGGTGCCCTTTCTCAGTCAGGTGGTGTATAACCTCTGCTATCTCTAGTACCAGCTGCTCGTGTGGTCCACGGCGTAAAGCTGATAGTAGAGACTGCAGTGCCGCCTTCGAGTCGCAGAAAATAGTCCACTTGCGTGTAGGTTGATCAACTACAAATTGCAACGCTGCACGAAGTGCTTCCAATTCTGCTGCTGATGATGTTGTTGCGTGAGATGTCTTGAATTTAATTGTCGTGGGCAACCTTGGTATCACTACTGCTCCTGTAGAGCTGTCCGACTGAACCGATCCGTCAGTGTATATATGTGTGGAGTCTTGATATTTCTCATACAAGAGAAGTAGTGTGAGGTGTTTAAGAGCCGGTGACGACAAATTGGCTTTTTTCTGGACGCCAGGTATGTTAATATTATTCATTGGTTGTGCGAGGCACCATGGCGGAGTCACAGGTCTAGCGGCAGGAGAGAACGAAGTTGGGATCGACTCACCATGTGCGGTCACTGTTTTGCAGTAAGATGTGCATGGTCAGACCACTGGTAGAGAGGCTAGGTGATGTCGAGGGGTTCGAGCAAGGTGTCGTATATGTGTCTTCAGCACTTCCACATTAATGTGGGTCTTGATGAGGTTGTCCCTTGTGATGGCGATGGTTCCCGCGGTTGACGCACTTTGGGGCAAGCCTAAACATATCCGGAGTGCTTGAGCCTGGACACTTTGAAGCATTCGTATGCTTGTTGTACTTGCGTTGGTTAACACAGGTAGGCTGTACTGAAGGAATCCAAGGAAAAGAATCCTGTATAGTCGCAACAAAGCAGTTGTGGACATTCCCCAGTTCTTTCCCGCGAAGAACTTGAACAAATGACAGATGCCTGTCAATCGCCTTTTCATGTATGATACATGTGGGCTCCATGAGAGGTCTCTGTCAATTATAACACATAGGAACTTGTATGATCGGAGGTGACGTATCCTTTCGCTGTTTATCAGAACGCTGTAGCTCTGCATTGGTTTGCGTGTAAATGCCACAAGTGCAGATTTCTCAGAGAAACTTTGCAGACCTCGTTTACGGAGGTAAATAGCAACTTGAGTGGCAGCTTTCTGAATTTGCGCTCGCAGCTGTAGACGTGTTACTGCAGACGTCCAAACGCAGATGTCGTCCGCGTACATGGACAATCTGACAGTACTTGGCAGATGCTCATTGAGAGCTATTAGCGTCAGGTTGAATAGTACAGGGCTAATTATGCTACCTTGGGGAACACCACGGTGGCTGTACTGTAGCGAAGTGTCACCATCCTCGGTTCTCACGAAAAAGGATCGCTCAAAGAGATAGCTGCGTAGCCACTGAAACATCCGACCACCCACTCCTACCTTCTTGAGAGCGGTGAGGACAGCTTCATGTGTGACGTTATCGTACGCCCCTTTAACATCAAGAAATAAAGAAGCACAGAGAAGCTTACGGCCTTTTTCGTGTTGCACGTAGCTGACCAGGTCTATGACGCTATCAATTGATGACCGGCCACGGGGAAATCCCGTCATAGCGTCCGGGTAGATGTTGTGATGCTCAAGGAACCATTCTAGCCGTCCAAGTACCATCCTCTCCATCACTTTGCCCAAGCAACTAGCCAGTGCAATTGGGCAGTATGATGTGAGCACCAATGGTGACTTGCCAGGCTTCAGTAATGGAACCAAATGGCTGGTCTTCCAGTTAACTGGGAGGGTGACCTCTCGCCACGAATCGTTGTATATCTCGAGGAGGGCACTCCTCGCACACTCGCTAAGGTGACACAGTGCTCTGTATGATATTCCATCAGGCCCGGGTGCTGATGTCCGTCTACACAAAGCCAGTGCTGCTTTAAGCTCGTGAATAGAAAAAAATTGGTGCATGCGGTGATCGTGTCATGTCGTGCCACCACGTGAGAGCTTGGAGATGTTGGGATCTGCGAGTTGACCAGATGGCACAGAACTCTTCTGCCACGTCGACCTCCGATCTCTGTTGAGAGAGGGCTAGAGCCTTGAATGGAGACCGCTGAATGGGAGCTGTCCGGAGCCCTCTTATTCTCCTCCACAAGTGTGATAAAGGTTTGCGAGGATCTAACGAAGCGCAGAAGGCTGCCCAACGTTGTGACTCTAGCTTGTCTATGCGGCGTTGTATCTTCCTCTGAAGACGTCTAGCGATTTGTAAATCGTCGATTGCTTTCATGCCTTGGTACCTTCGTTCCGCACGCCGTCGGAGAGCCCAAAGTCGTTCTAATTCCACATCAAATTCGGTTACTCCCGAAGAGAATGTGAGGGTGCACACTGTGTCTTGCACTGTGGACTTCATCACCTCTTCTAAGTCAAATGAGGTGTTCTCTTGACAGCGTTCTTCCATGAGAGACTCAAACTTGGTCCAGTCCACTCTTTGGATAGTTTTGCGTACCTTGCAAGGTGATAATCCTCTGATCTTGACATATGTGGGAATGTGGTCGCTCCCATGTGTTTCTATATCCGCAAACCATCCGGCACATCTGACAAGACTTCGAGAAACAAAAGCCAAGTCAAGGCAACTGCTGTATCCAGGGCCATGTAAAAATGTTGGGCTGCCATCATTTAACAAGCACAGCTCGTTGTCTCAAGCAAACGTTATCAGACTTCTACCCTTTGCGCTGACCTTCGGGCTCCCCCATAGGGTATGATAGGCGTTGAAGTCTCCGATGATCACCCATGGGCCAGGAGTGGATGATAGGATGTGTCCTAGTCTTCTGTGGTCAAATCTACTTGATGGCGACAGGTATGCACCGACAACAGTGATAATAAAACCCTTTTTCTTCACTGTTAAGCATATATATTGGTTATCGTTGTCAGGTGGTACAGGCCGAAGAATGTAGGTCAGGTCACGTCGAATAAACAGCAAGACCTTGCTGTTTCCACTATAAAAAGCCGACATAAATGATTCGTATCCGGAGGGTCTGATAGTGCTCGATAAATTTGGCTCGCAGATGACGATGATGGGAAACATATTGGTGGAAACGAACCGACGGAAATCTGCAATGCATGATTTCAGTCTCCGCGCATTCCACTGAAAAATTGTTGCTTTTTTGACCTCTTCCCTGAAAGACAGTGGCTGCTGGGTCATTATCTACTCAAGAGCCGCCAGTACTGGACTCAGAGCGCCCAGTACTTGAAGTGCACTTTTGGTTGACGTTTTACGCATGTTGTTTAACACCGTGCGAATGGCGTTAATTATAGGTCGTAGAAGAGCAATCACTTGCTTATCCAAGTTCCGCTGCTCCTCTGTTGTTGCAGCTTGCTCTGATGAATGCGGCTTCTGATGCGATTCTTCCACAGGTTGCGTGCGCGTAAGTGGAGGCCATTCTTCAGTAAAGAGAGATCTACTTGTTTTCTCTCTTCCATCGTCTGCGTTCGCCGTGGTGTACCCTGCAGTGGGCGCCGTTCCCAGATGCGATGACTTACTTCTTGTTGTTGACTGTGTTCTTCGTGAAGATCTTCGACGGTGACGTCGTCGTCTTCGCCGGACTTTTTCCGCGGCCTCTTTGTGGGTAGAGCTGTCTTGCACCATCTGTCTAAGAATAGTAAACTCCTTCTTCATGCGTGGACAGTCTTTGGAAGATGCACTGTGGGCACCTTGACAATTAGGGCACTTTAGTATGATTGCGCTGCATTTGTCCTCGGTGTGTGGTTCTGAGCATCTAGGACACACTTCGGAGTTCCTGCACGCTTCCTGCACATGTCCGATCTTCTGGCACATATGACATCGCATAGGCTTTGGAATAAATGGTCGGACCTGGTGACGAAAGGGGCCAACCTTCACATGGGAGGGGAGACAGTTCCCTTTGAACGTAATTCTCACACAATGTGTGTTACCAAGGTGGCTGACATTCACAATGACGTTATCTTCATTTGCCGGTTTTATTAGCACTGAGAAATCCGAGTTTCGAATTTCAGTGGCGATGTCATAAACGACTCCTATTGAAGTGGTGCTATCAGCTGGTATTATAGACTTGACAATGATGTTACCCAGTTGCGTTACTTTCTGAAGCACGTTTAGCGCTCGTGGGTTCAGCACATCGACTGCCAAGATGTTCCTTCTAGCGTTTAGACGTACTTCTTTGATCTGATTTGGCGTAATATTCTCGAGATACACAGAGAGCGCTTGCCTGTTCAGCCCACGTAGACTGTCGGTAGTCTTCAGCGGCACAAACAGGATAGAGTGAGGCCATCGCTGAGGGGCAGTTTTCACGGTGGTCGTGCTTGATGCCGAAGATGCATTGACGATCCGTCGTTTAGCCTTGCGGTACAGGACGGGTTAGAAGCCGTCGTCCGAGGACTCGTCGCTTGATGCGGAGTACAGCTCAGTGTCCTCATTCTCACTAGACGTGTTTCCTCGCTTCCTCGAAGTATCCCCCCGGTCGAACCGAACTCGGACGGTGCCCCGTGAGGTTGAACATCCATCACTACGATATATGGGGCGATAGACCCCACAACTGCGGCGAAAAAAACAGAAAAGCACAAAGACGAGCAAGGTGTCTTCCGTAAACGAATCACTTCGTCTACAAAACTTTTTTACGAGAACGAAGTGGACGTGGTAGTGAGGAGGTGAGTGCGCGGGCACTTGGAAACAGACGATGGATAGATGGATGGATGGATGGATGGATGAATGGATGAATGGATGGATGGATGGATGGATGGATGGATGGATGGATGGGTGGATGGATGGATGAATGGATCTGGCTGTGCCCTTTGGGTAAGGCGGTGGCTCATGCCACCTAGCCATAAAGTTAATTGCTATCGTTGTGTGTTTAAAGTTAGAATTTCACTCGCGCCTCGATTGTAGGCACCAATCAGTTAGCCTCCTCCTGGTTATTTCTACCTGTTTAAACTTTACTTTGCATTCACTGTCCCTCGATCCCAATGCTTTGAAAAATTCGGCACCATTATCTTCGACAATGGGGTAGAGCCCTTCACAGAACAATATCAAATGTTTAGCCGTTTTCTCGTCCTCTCAACAAGCACTACATACCATGTCTGTGTCTTCGCATTTTGCTTGGTACGTCTTGGTCCGCAAAACTCCCGTTCTAACCTCGAAGAGCAGAGAACTACCCTCATAATTATCGTATATGTTTTACCTTGCAATTTTCTGCTTAAAAGTTCGGTAGCTCTCCAGTGATGATTTCGTAAGCATTCCCATCTTCCACATGTCCCTGTCTGTTTCTTTCACCTTCTTCTTAACCGATGTTTCCTTTGGGCTTGCTTTACTGCTGTTGTCTAAATACATGTTTGACAATTTTCGAGTTTGTTTCCTCCATTTAGTACCGACATTCTTCATGTATAAGTGACTGAAAACTTTTCTAGCCCAACGCTTCTCTCCCATTTTTCTCGATCGCTCCTCAAGTTCTATCTTACTGCTAGTTTCCCTGCACTCAAACGTTGTCCATCCCATGTCTCCCTGTACCTCCCTATTTGAAGTATTCCCGTGTGCTCCCAAAGGAAGTCTACCTATGCCACGTTGTTTACTTCCAATCTTGTTTGAACTTCTGATTTCATGCACAAGACCGTATTGCTTAACGTCAAACCCGGGACCATGAAACCTTTCTGAATCCCTCTCTCAACGTCATACCTATTGCAGTTCCACAGTGCCCTAATTTTCAGTACAGCAGCATTCCTAGTGTCCTCAGTCATCACGTATCTTTCGTGCTCCCTGAAATACTCTGCCCCGTTATTTATTCATACGCCTGAGTATTTGTATTTATCCACTATTTTTAGCTGACTTCTTGGATCTTATGCTCGCTGCCTTTGTTATCATCAAAAGTCATGATTGCTGACTTTTCCATGCTGAACTTCAAATTTAACCTATCTCCCTCATTACCACTGATGTCCATCAATCCCTTCGGATCTTCCTTGTTGTCGGCTAATATTACAATATCATCTGCTTATATCAATGCTGGTATTGACTGTTTAATGTGTTTTTCTTGCTTGTCAAAAAGATACCGAATCTGAGTCGACTCCCCTCTAATTTGGCTTCTAGTCTCTGGCGATACAGCATAAATAACAAAGGTGACAAGGGACATCCCTGTGAAGCCCGCGCTTTATCTCTAAAAAATCAGATACTTGTTCTTACAATTTAATAATATCTTCTAACTTTTATAGATATCCTTTAGAAGATTAGTTATTCCATCTCCCACATCTAGTGTGTCCAGTATTCGCCACAAGTCTTCTTGGATCACACTATCGTAAGCTCCTTCGATATCAAGAAATGCCAGCCACCGGGGCTTGTGTTCTTTTCCCACTATTTCAATACCTTGCATCAATGAAAATAGATTGTCCTTCAACCTCCTTCGTTTACGGAACCCATTTTCTCAACTGGTTCTCCCAGCATCCCCTCATTCTTCACCCATGTCTGTAGTCTTTCCTTCACTATCTGCATCACCAGCCTGTAAACTACTGATGTCACTGTTATAGGACGGTAGTTGTTTATTTCTGCTTTGTCCTCCTTTCCTTTATAGATCATGCTCATCCTGGTTAGTTTCCACCTATTGGGAGCTTCACCATTCATTATTGATTTGCTCGCTGCCTCTCTTATTGTTTGCTTAGAGTTTGGTCCTAGTTTCTTTATTAGTATGATTAGGATGCCGTCAGGGCCTATTTATGTGCTATTAGGAACTATATTTTCTGCCCTTTCCCACTCTTCTTGTCCTAGTGAAGCCACTGAGCTAATTGGTCCATCCTCTAGTGGTACGGTTCATGCAGCGCTTTCTTGGTGTTTATTTTTTCTGTCATCATTGTTTTTATATATTCCATTGCTTTATATCCTTGTAGTCTGACCCCTTGAAGTGTAGTTCTAAAACTCTGTTTTATGCGTGTCTTATTAATCGAGAATCGAGATGGTTCCAAAACTTTGCAGCTGCCTTTCTATCCTTTTTGTTTACTTCCGCCATCCATCGGGCCCTCTTTCTTCTAATCTTAACACTGATGAAATCGGCCGCTTCGCTTCTGCAGATCAAAAAGTTATCCCATTTCCTTTTGACATCATCTTCCTATTCACCCATTTTTTTAGCATACCGGTGTTCTCAGAAGGCTTCCTTACGCCTCACTATGGCTTTTTACACATTTTACGTGAGAGACACTTCACGTTTAGTCTTCTGCGATGCTAGGTGCGATGCTAGGTACGCGAGTGCAGTGCCAGATTCTACTTTAGGTAATATTGTATGAAGCTTTCGGCCCCTGCTCCCCCTCTCTCTCGTCCTACGCTCCCCTCTTTCTCGTGAGTCGGCGGCGAAGTCAACAAGCGATTCCTAAGTAGAGTGACCTATCCTAAGATGTGTGGCGTCCACAATCACGCTGCGCGTGCGTACCTTCTTCACTCTCTCTCTCTCTCCTTTAATTTGCCCCCTTCCTCTATTTCCCGAGTCGGCGGCGAAGGCAGCGCAACGCTGGCACTGTTGTGCGGCATCGACACCTCGAATGCCAAGTTCATACCCTTCCCCCTCTCCTCTCTCATACGCTTCCCCTATCTCTCTCAGATTGGCGGCGTAGACAACAAGACGCTTCCTCAGTACACACTATTACTTCGTGGCCATTGATTGTTGGTCTTGCGGCGTTCCACTTTCTTGTGAGACACAGCACTTCTGCTTTGGTTAGGAATAATCTCGTTCAATGTCGGAGGCGTATGCATTGAGGGACCGGCTTTTCAAATGCGAAGCGTTTCTTAGCAAACTTCGGCGACATTGAGCGTATCTATCTATCTATCTATCTATCTATCTATCTATCTATCTATCTATCTATCTATCTATCTATCTATCTATCTATCTATCTATCTATCTATCTATCTATCTATCTATCTATCTATCTATCTATCTATCTGTCTGTCTGTCTGTCTGTCTGTCTGTCTATCTATCTATCTGTCTGTCTGTCTGTCTGTCTGTCTGTCTGTCTGTCTGTCTGTCTGTCTGTCTGTCTGTCTGTCTGTCTGTCTGTCTGTCTGTCTGTCTGTCTGTCTGTCTGTCTGTCTGTCTATCTATCTATCTATCTATCTATCTATCTATCTATCTATCTATCTATCTATCTATCTATCTATCTATCTATCTATCTATCTATCTATCTATCTATCTATCTATCTATCCGCCTACCACTTTTAGCTCTCCTGGCCTTTGAATACTAATATCAATACCAACCATGATAAGGCATAATATGACTGTATGACGAGCTTCTTTGACTAGTCATAACATGAAAACTATGACATGTATCTCATGAATGTCATGATTTACATTTCATGGTCTTGCTGCTGTTGCGGTAGTCTCGTTCACATGACCTGTTGCAAAACTGGTATGGTATGACATGATTGCATGGCGAACACAAGCGATAGATCATAACGTAAAAATGATGGCATGCATGTCATGTAAGTCATGAGTCATGACTACACGCCACGCTCATGATGCGCTATGAGCTGTCTAACTAGCTTCACATATACCAAATTCGGCGTTACTTGATGCGAATGGATGACGAAGGCATGTGACTGGTGCCAACATGATAAACATGAGATGCGTGCCATGTGACATTATGACTACAAGTCACACTCATGATGCCCTCGCAGCCTTTTCGCTAGCTTCCCATGCGCCAAACTTGGTATTACGGGATGAGAATGGGCGATGAAGGGATGTGACTGGTGCAAGCATGATATTGATGTGATGCGTGTCATGTAACAACATGACTACATGCTGCGCTCAGGATGCACTCGTGGCCATCTCGCTAGCTTCACGTGTACCAAATTTTGCGCGAAGGAATGACATATTTAAATGACATGTCCAAGCATGGTAATCATTACATGCGTGTCATGTAACAACATGACTACATGCCACACTCATGGTGCACTCGGGGCCGTTTCGCTAGATTCATTATGCCAAATTTCGTATTACGTCACGTGCATGCATGACGAAGGTATGCAACTGGTGCAAACATAATAATTATGAGATGCGTGTCATGTAAGAGCATGACTACATGCCACACTCAAGGCGCCAGTGCACTTAGATGTGACCCGTAGCGCGTGTGCTCCAGCGTTTGTTTCGTCGCGTCATGCCGGCGATGCCGCGCCAGGCGCCGATCTGCCTGCCATATACTCGCAGGCACGTACCGCACTGCGTTGCTTTGACGCATGCGCGTTTGAGCAGGCCCGGCGTCCCTTCGTCACGAAGCTAGGCAGACGCGTTGCATTCTGGATAACGTCGTTGGTGCGGAAAGCAAATCGCATTTCGCACCAGTTGCTACGGGTCTGCGCCGACAGACGCTGGTCGCGTCTGTCGTCAGACTAAAGTGTGTTCGCGTTTTGCTAGCGTAGCGTCGCTGCGCCCAGCGTGCGCTCGTCAACGTTACGTCGCAGTATATTGGGCATTTCGTGATGCTCTGCCCGCCGTTTTGCTAGCTTTACATATTCAAGTTTGGTATTACTGGACGTGAATGGACGACGAAGGTACGTGACTGGTGCAGACACGATAATCATAATATGCGTGTCATGTAACAACACGACCACATGCCACGCTCATGATGCTCTCGCGGTCGTTTCTCTAGCTTCACGTATACCAAATTGGTATTGCATGACCTCAATAGACGGCGAAGTTAAATGACACGTCCGATCATGATAATCATAATGTGCGTGTCATTTAAAACATGACTACATGCCACGCTCATAGCATGCTCGCGGCCGTTTTGCTAGCTCCACATACTAAATGCGGTATCAAGTGGCGTGAATATATGATGAAGGTAAATGACACGTCGAAACATAATAATTATGACATGAAAATTATGTACGGCATAATTTACCTCTGCGTTGTAACGTTGTTCTGATTTGAAACTGACATATAAACCTTCCTAATTTGTGCTTCGCATATAATCGATTCCCACAGTACGTGAAATCTGCCAATTTTTAGCAGTGCTATTTTGATATGGTGAAGGCGACGAGACGCTTCGTCAGTACACTTAATCGTGGCTGTTGATTATTGATCTTGCGGCATTCCATTTTTCTCCTGAGACACAGCACGCCTGCTTTGGTTAGCACTGCATAAAGCTATATGTTTTTGGCGTATGCGTTGAGGGACTGGCCTTTCAGCAGTACCATTGCCATAGTCACCAGCAGCGTTCACGGCAGCGTTCGCCGGCATCAAGGGATGATGACCGGCAGTGTATTACGTAAAGGGGTTGAATGGTGGTGCACCTGCTCAAGGCTACCAAGACGAGCTTCTGTGGCTGCGCCGTCTCCCCACTGCTTTCCATCCACACATGGTTCGGCCATCCTATTCAACTGCTTACAAGATGACACAATATGGGAACAATATGAAGAAGGAAAAAAATGCAAAATAACGCAGAATTACACTCATGGGTAAAGATCTTCAACGCACATGGAAGTTCGCCCATTCATAGCGTGCAACGCGCAAGAGAATGTAGTAGTTTCCGGCCATCTTAACTGGCTTGACTAAGGAAAGCCGCAACCTGCACGATGCCAGTGTCCTTCTGTCTAAACTGCGGCTTCTACCTTTGGTCAGGCTCGGGCTTCGGCTTTTATTGACCCTTCTGCGGCGAATCTTCCTGTGGATTTTCCCCGGCAGTTCCCAGTTTCACGATGTCGTCGTCTGATTCTCTTGACTTCGGCTAGTTATCTTACTTCGGTATAATTCAGAGCTCTTCGTTCTCCCACTTTGTCTGTTTATGGGCACTTTTCACCTATCATTCCTGCAGCTTGTCTTCAGATTTTAATCTTGGGTTAGTTGGTATTCTGGCTTTTTGTCTTTTGCAACCTCACCTTCCGCCTGCAAATCCTTTTGAGTTGCATTTTGTCGCTGGGTTGTTTCTTTGTCTTCTTCGTTTTTCTTTCCTTCCTAGCCGCGTTTTCGTGCAGTTTCTTTCATCGTTCCAGGATTTTTCTTCACTCTCTCTGCTTCGCTGTCTCTTCTCGGGGAACCGGGTTTTCAGTTCATCTGCCTTTCCTTGCCTTCAGCTTCAGCTGCGTCCTTGGCTTCCAGCTTTCCTGTTTCTCGAGCGGACATCTTCGGCTTCGGTTTTTCGCCTACCTTTGTTTTTTTTTGGTGTTTTCAGGGTTTCCTTCATTTTCTCCGCCTCGCCGTCTTTTTTCGCAGCACTAAATTGGCAGTTCGTCTGCTTTTCTTTGGCCTGGTCTTCGGCTTTGTCCTTGTATTTCGGCTTTCTTTCGCCCTCGGCGTCAGCGTCACCCGTGTCATTTGACTTTCTTATTGCTACGGCAGACATCTCAGGCTTCGGATCTTCACACTCTTTTGTTGTCAGTGCTTTATAATCTCCGGAATTCTTAGCGAAGCGAGAAGTGGGTCTTGTTTGAAAAGCGGGTTTACGCGTCTTTTGGGGGCTGCAACTGGCGCTGCTTCTGGTTCCTCTAGACTCGGGGCGTCGCCCATTCCCGCCACGGTGCCTCTTGTCAAGAGCAGACGATGGCTTGTCGCGTAAACTCTGGAGCCATAGTGATAAATGGTGAGTTCCACTGGTAGATCCGGAGTGGCCGCCGAAATACTGGAGCGAGCACTCGGACTGCGCCAAGCCAGATCTGCGAGAGGAACACGCGGATGTCCCGCCTGAAATCGCGCCGGAAGTTGTTCGCACATACGTCACTGAACCAGTACCGGAAACTTCATTGAATTAGCCGATCATCTTCGGTCACTTCGGTTGTGCACACGGCGGAAACGCAAGTACGGCTCGTTAACCTCTCTGCTGCTACCGCAAGCAGAACTGATGCTCTTGCTGTCGCTCAAAGCGAGAAGCAAAACAGCAGCAGCACATTCAGCAGCATCAAAGAATGCCATTTAGAAACGCAAATACGTCCACAAGACACCGCTTCGAGAAAGAAAATAAAAAAAAAACGCTCAATGCAGCTGTAGGTAACAGCGCTGCCCGACAGCGCTGGAAATGACGGCAACGCATTCTCGGAGTTCCGGCGAATTCCGTCTCTGCTAGATGGAGCACGCGGAACGCTCCGTCCCGGAGTAGGTTACAAAGAAAATGAAAGAAAAAAAAACGGTCAAGGCAGCTGCAGGCAACAGCGCTGCGCGAAACTGCAGGAAATGACGTTAACGCATTCTCAGAGTACCGCCGAATGCCGTCTCTGGTAGACCGAGCACGCGGAACGCTCCATCACGGAGTAGGTTACTCCTATTCTGCCAGTGGAACACGTGAACTTGCTTTAAATCTACCAGTGGAATGCAGCTTCTTGACCGCGGAGCAAAAAAAACCTGCTCCCGCTTGACGAGTGGAATTCGCCAAAAGGTATGACGGAAAGGTACTTGGAAAGCCTCCCACAAAGCGATTTTGGAGCTCCTCGAATGGTACCAGTCGTTGACAGCTCCAACCAGTCGGGCCTTGGTAGCTTCCAGCGAGTACGCAGCATGCCACCCATGGGGATTTGACGTTTTGAATATATTGTCAATCCACTCTTGCGCTGAAAGACCGTCTTTGGAGCCGTCCAAAGAACTGATGATGCGGCTGAATTCAGTAATCATATGGAACGTTGGCGCTGGTTGAGGCTGTGTTGCACCGGCAAAGACCAGCCGTTCTAGCAGGCTTGCTAGTAGTCGATCATTTTCCTGAATAGCTTGTAGTAGTTCACAAGCTGCGATCTTATCTTCGTAGTCGGAGTCCACATCACCACCACTCGGGTTGTCTCTGTCGTCGATTCATTCTATCTCAGGGTTAGGGTTACAAGTTCCGTGCACTGGTAACACTCGCATTTACCAATTTGTTGGCGACTGGATTACCATTCTACTTCTGAAATGTTGTCTTCGCGGTAACCTTGAAGTACGCGAGACCTTGTAAAAGAAGGATACTTTACTGAAAACGCACAAGCCACACAGGCTACAAACGGCACATAGCCTACACTGCACGTGGGTCTCTCTGAACGTCGTCGTCGTCGTCTTTCACACTGCTTAAAAAGGGCACGTGCATTTCCAACACCTATGACTGGGCTTTTCGCTGGTTGCACGTCCACTGCCGAAGGCGTTAAAATTCGTTCTGGGCGTCTGCGTTCCCTAGTATAGGTGCAGCCCTCCAAAAGTTGTCATTTACGACAAATATGGGAAAAGATGCAGGCGTCGTCACGGCATAGTCAGTTGGGGATGTTTCTCTTCAGACAAAAGTGCGTCTTTCCTTCGACAACGGGGCACCCACTCGACAATTCCAGAAGTTTGTGACACATGCCCATGTGAACGAGCAATATACGCAGAAGTAGGTGCCATACAAGATGAATGCTGTTTTCTCTTACATATACTCTTGTGATAGTTCGTAGCTCTGCGCATAGGACCATAGATAGTTCTGTACGGGTTCTTACTTGCATGGTGTCCATATGTGCTGGTGTAATTTCCCGCGCAGTGAAAAATTAGGGACATTCGCCGATAGCGATTGCCGAAGTTCATTGCAGACCACTCGCGTGTGCAGTTCAGTCGACGCACATTATACTGCGATCGAAGAGCGTGAGTGTACGGAATACAAATAAGAGGAGTGGAGGCAGCGCTTGGGCTTTGTGGTTGGGGGAACTAGTGCTTGGCCAATCCCTTAGTGCGGGTGTGTACCGACAGCTTCTGTGGTCTACTCTGATTTACTAAACTGAACTTGTGCTGTAAGTAGGCTGATCCTGCTTACACGCTTCTTTAACTCCTTTGTAAATAAACCCATTCGTGCGTAACAAAATCAATCACTTCGCTCGTGGGGTACACAACATTGTGCGATACGGGACGCACGCTGTACAAAGCTAGCCACTAAAGCTTCAATTGGTTCAGTTCCGTACCTATAGGTAGCTTGCATGCTCTAGTTCTTACGTCATATTTCTCTGTGCCTGGATGGGGCCGAAGGTGAGCAGAAAGCATGAAAAACACAATGGAACTCAAGACCTCAGCTGCCCAACAGCTGGGGATCTCCAAGACTAAGACTGCCGGGTACACAAAGCGTATTTGTGGTTGGCTCATGGTTGGAATCACAGAGTCTGTGGTCGGTTGGAGTTCCCAGAACCAACACGCAGGTAACAAAAATAGCCGTTCATATCCGAAAAGTGCATGTTGACGACAGAGCAAAGCTAGTTCTTAAGGTTCATAGTGTTCACGTTGAAATGACCGACTAGTATAAATTATACACATGCTCTGTAGATGGTTTTGCACGCTGATGTATCGTACCTGCGTTTCGAATGTGCATGACGTGCGGACTGATTGAAGCAGCACGGACATCGTGCGGCCCTGCTGAGGGGAGTTTCGCTCATAAATTGCAGCCTTCTGTACGTCCATTCGAGCCCGTGGTGCTCCGGCGGTTGCGAAACAGTGACGTGTTGCGGGCGGCTTACCTGATAAGCCATAAAAACACTCTATTGCAAGAGCCTACACAAATGCACACGTGTGCGTTGGTGTCTGCGCTTGCATTAGGGGTGGAGTACTAGTGAATCTGTAGAACATTTCTATTTACCTTATTCATTATTTGAGGGTTTATCGATTAGCTATCCACTGACTCTTAGAAGGTTTTGGGCCAGAGTGAGCTCAAACAGATATCTCCTAGATTTTCTTGGTAATTGATTGATTCTCGAGTAGCTGTTAGCTGGCTTTAAAAAGAGACGCCGCCTCGTCGATACGGCATCTCTTCTTTTTTGTAACAATATATTGAACATCTAATGCGGTTTAGGCTGAACTTAATCAAACATTTTCAAGAACTAATTGTTCATTGATCGGTTAGAACTGCCAAATCGTCCAAGTATCACTGCCGAAGTCAAACCAATCAATGCTTGAACACCATTGATTGGTTTCTGGGCACAGTTATTGATTGCCCATCACATGGTATCGATTGTTCAAAAGTGCCCAACTATACTAATAACGTCAACACTGACACGTAATTCAAGCTTCAAAGCTTCAAAAGTGTATAGCCATGTGCAAATACGTAAGACAGCTGCACAAATTTTCTCTTGAACGATTGGCTTGTTAATATCAGAAGCAGAACCCTTCCTGGTGGATCTGGAAAATAAGTCCTCGATATATATATATATATATATATATATATATATATATATATATATATATATATATATATATATATATATATATATATATATCCTCAATGAAGGACCCTTAAGTCAATGTCAAGGGTGTCTTGTCGCCACGCGTATTGAGGCCACTTGCACATTTTGTATATAGGTTAAAACCTCAGGCACACAATCGCTATACTTAGAAACATTTTTGTTTCATAGAAAAGAACGTGTCGTTTCGTCAATGGGCAACATACCTACTCCCCTCTGTTTCCTGTGTGCCCTCTTGATACACACCAGTGTTTAGTAACATAACGGCACATTGTAGCCGTCATCCATCAACCAGCGCGATTCCACACGAACAGGCTAGTTGTTCCGGCATTTTAATGTTGTTGGGCTGAGCGAACGGTAAAAAAGAGTGACGAAACAAGAAGACAGGGCAGGTGGTGAACAAACTTTCAATTCAACTGAACTTAGTTGAAAGTTTGCTCACCGCCTGTCCTCTCCTCTTGTTTCGTTTGTCTTTTGTACCTTTCACCCTGCCCAGCTACATTACAGCAGCACTCCTAATCATTGTGCGAAACTTTTTGAAAAGAAATAGCGGTTCACTCATAAAAAGTTGTTTCTTCTAGAAAATAAGTCCTTTTGAGCTCCATTACAGAAACACAGAAAGTGAACTGTAACTGAGTCAATTGTCAAAGGCGTAGCCAGCAAGTGACACATTAGGTCTGTGCTCCCCCCCTCCCCTCACGAGATTACTTTCTCAAATAGGATACAAAATAAATTCACCCTCTACCACACTCACCTTCCCGGTTCTCATGTTGAATAAAGCTATTCACTTTATTATTCATTATGCTGCTGCAGCTGATTGAATATGTCAAAGCACTTTGTAAAGGGTGGCCTTTGAAACACACACTCGTTGCTCAGTTCCTATTTTTTAACGTCTGAACTGATTTTACGTTGATGCCACGCAATATGTAAAACATTATGGAGAATATTTCACTACTTAATATCCACACAGTGTTTTTTTTCCGAAGCAGTGTTGACAAGTATTTTGGCTGCCTGCTACAACACTTGCTTGCCACGCATATGGCATAAGTTGAATCATTACTCAGACTATTATAATTTTAATATTTTTCATTTACATCTTTCTTAAACTTTCTGTGTAGGAGAAGCTGACGATGTGTTGGTCACAACCAACGAAACCGATGCCGCGATTTCTGCGAAACGAACTCCTTAACGCTATCCCGTGAAAATACAAAAAGCCTAGCATTTCCAATCATAAATTGTTGAAAAATGCTAGACAACGAGGAATAATAAACAGCCAAAGGATGTCTATTGTAGACTCACTTATGGCTAGGTAAAAGAGAGTTATTGTGAAGGACTACACAGCTACAATATTGATAATATTCACGCCACTACTTGGTCGGACATTTTTCTACAATCTTGACGCCTCAACGTGGACAAACGGTTTATTCATTCAGAGTAGATTTTGTCAGTGACATTCCCACTCTGATCCCGTTAATTCCTTGGTATGAAATTTTGATCTGGTTGTCACCAAACACACATGATCATTCATCCCCGCTGCATCTGGCAACCCTGTTGTTTTTTATACCAGCCTCTCCTTTGGCGACCCCACAGCGTTGCTAAACGGAAGTTTAAGCACATGTGCCAATTCACTTGTTAGAAATCTGCTGCTTGGTTGTCACCTGCTGCATTTCCAACTGCAGGATGACACGAATGACTGGCATTCGTTTCTATACATTCGTGTTCTTAATGCTTAAGAGAGGCGAAAGAGGTACTCGTTTACTGATATCCAAAATTTCACACCTCAACTAGATATATTTCAAGTTTTTTCAGCGCGCGAACATAAAAAAAAGGAACAGGGTAGACCTTTTTTTTATGTTTGCGCCCTTAGAAAACTTGCAAATATGACTACGCAACCACTAGCACGAGCTTCCACCACTGTGAGTTTCATCTAGGTGACTGCAGGATCTTTACGAAACTCCATGCGGTCGAGACCTACAACAACATGCTAATCGAACCAGAGACAACCCAAAGTCTGGTGTCTTTCGATTGTTAGGTTTCATGCTGAAACGTTTTCAACTACACGTTGCATAAGGACACGCCAGCGCTCTATTGCTGTCGTTACTATTACTATACCTGTTGTCTCGCGTTCGTTGATAACACATGGCCAGCGCCACTCGGGAAATTGAAGGACCCTTAAACTTCGCCTTTAAGAGTTGAACGCGATAGCAAGATCCGGCACACTTATTCATCATCATATTAATCATCATCATCATCATCATCATCATCATCATCAGCCTGACTACGTGCACTGCAGGACAAAGGCCTCTCCCATGTTCCGCCAGTTAACTCGGTCCTGTGCTGGCTGCTGCCAATTTATACCAACAAACTTCTCAATCTCATCTGCCCACCAAACCTTCTGTCTCCCCCTAACCCATTTGCCTTCTCTAGGAATCCAGTCAGTTAACCTTAATGACCAGCGGTTATCCTGTCTACCACTGGTCATTAAGGGTAACTTACTTATTAATATGTTTTGTTAAACACACACACACACACACACACGCGCACACACACACACACACACACACACACACACACACACACACACACACCCACGCACACACGCGCGCGCGCGCACACACACACACACACACACACACTCACACACACACATACACACACACACACACACACACACACACACACACACACACACACACACACAGTAGATGGTACCAGCGCGCACGCGCGAATGGTACATACTGGTTTTATTTAGAGCAAGTCTCATGGCCTCCAAGATACACTCTAAGCCGCAAAAGAGCGAAAAGGAATTGTGTGCTGCATTTCGTCCCTGAAACCAACAGTTAGTTCGTGGAGGGATTAAGGTGGAGGTTCCACTCCCTCCATGTTGCCAATAGTTCGAAAGACGACACCAGACGATGCCACTCATCCACACTTGAAAAAAGCGAGAAAATTGCTCGCGCAAGTACAGTTAGCGTCGCCTCGCACCTGTCTTCTATGTCGGGCGAGGCGGCGGAAATCGGCCAATGAAAATCAAGGAGGGCAAACGCAGATGGCATCTTTCACGTACTGTAGGCCAACTGTGACCGTCGTTTCAACGACACGACGAAGGGTACCCCCTGTGATAGCTGGCAGACTGCAATCGGCATCGTTTCACCGAAGTGTAGACACACGCACATACAGAAACACACACACACTGTCTCTATGGACTCACTCACGCCCATTGAATAACGATTGAACATGACATCAACCAAACGCTTTGAAGCGTTTGAGTGCACTCGCATCGCTGCTAACCTTTTTTTTAGTGTAGCGACTGTGGCACTGGCTTGATGTAGCGTCGCGTGAGCGCATCTTTTGTTTTCTTGCCACGCGAAACTGCTCAACCTCAGCCAATGTAGCTTACGCTACAAAACTGCCGGGCACAGTTCAGCACAAAATAACCTTAGGATCCTGAGGTTATTCACTAAATTTCATGATCTCCAACTACAATAAAAGGGTTACATAAATAAAGTGCCTCTTGTTGGTGATAAGTTGAGCAGATGATTTCCACTAATATAGAAGAGTTAGAAGCTCCTAGAGCCCATGATGTCTTTAAAATTTTTACGATAATTACGTGGACCATCTAGTATATGGGATGACGTGGGATAATCCATAAGTTGGTTCATGCTGTTTCCAGACTTCTTTCACTCTCTTTGTGCTACTGCCTAAATCATGGTTAACTAAGCTCCCACGAAGTGTTTGCTTTAGGAAGTTTTTCATTTTCGCAATGAGCAGATTTCCAAATGTGACGTAATCGCACGAGCACACTGATTGTCGAGAAGCAGCACAGTTGAGCTCAGCGTCGCACTTATAGGGAGGGTTGGAGAAAGTGGGGTTATGCATATTCGAAATTCATATGGGATTATGACGGCACCTACATAAGAGCCACACCTCTGAGCCCATGGTCATGTGTTCTACGAATGCCTTTTCCTATGCTACGTTTTCTACATCAAGTGCAACGGTGTGAAGGCTAGCGAGAATTCTTGCAATGACTGCTTTCGCACTAAAAAAATAGCAGGACTATTTTTGTATTCAGACATGATGATGATTTATTTTCTTCTTTCTGTTTTGTGCCTCGGAGATAAAAACGCCCCGTTAGAAGGCTTGGCTTGGTTCTTATTTCTGACTGTTTTACTTGTAGCCTTTCGCGATTATCTGCAGGCGCGTTTGTGCTCGTCTCGCACGAGCGTTTACAACGACGAAAGCTAGGCGCGAAACGCTCGAAGTCACACATGTTTCTGATCAAACTTCTTGCATAGCTTTCACAGCGTTGCACCAGATGTAAGAAACGGAGTATAGGTTCATCTGTCCGCATAGTGACGCACATGAGGAGGGCATGGCGGGCACCCCGCCCTCTTGTCCCCTATTAGTCGGTTTCGCGAAGTCTGTCCCGTACTATAGTGCCTAGAATGGGCACCCATACAATGTATTGATAGAGATGGGGTGCTGGCATTAAACATTGAATCTCCTTCGATGAGTAGCCCTCCGCACGTGTTTGTCCACCAAATGACGCCAGCGATGCTAAGATTATCAATAAGAGTTACGTAGCACCCTCGTGTCATTCAAGGGTGCTTCTAATGTAAGATATATGGTCTGAATATGAATTGGCTGCATAAGGTATAGTTATTTGCTAATTTTCGTCGTTGTATAGATTATCGAGCTCGTGTAGCGAAAATTGTGCACGTATTTAAATTTTACGTGCAATGCAAGACTGATTTCCTGCTAGATCAGATACCATTCACGGGAAAAAGAAAAAATACACTTCAATCGGTGACTTTCGAATGTACGATGAACATTAAAAAAGCTGATGTATTGCAATTATGTCAGACTTGCACGTGTACTTATTAGGCGCGTAGATACATGTGTCAACGAGAATACAGTGTACTGAAAATCACGTGTTTTTTCTTCTTCCTTCGGTGCCATGTGGTTTTATTGTAAAAGAGGCGTTGCAGAGTAGTGTGTCTGCGAGAATGACGTGACTTCTCTGGATGGGGCCGATCGGTAAACATATAGAGCGCTTTTGAGAGAAGGTTCCACGCGAAATGGTTGTTTTATTTTTAACTTTCACTTTTTTCTAGCCAGCACGAGCATGCCGGCATTTCTAAAGAAATCGAAACGCAAACCTTTTCTAGGAGTTAAACAGTTACAGAATCCAGTTTTATTTTATGTTTCTGGTAATCAGCAGGAATGCGCCTATTTGTTCTGGAAAGTTTTGGGTTTTCTTTAAATTGACTTGCAGGCACCGTTGACAAGTTTGCCATTTAGGTTGCCGCAACAGTTGCTCAAACACTAAACCGGCATATCCTACATACCTTCATAATTGACGTTATGCTAAGCATGCGTAAAGAAAATGACAACGTTGCAATTTTTATATCTCGACACGTCATGAAATCATACTAAATATATGTACAAATCTTACAGGCACAAGCAAACGCTGCAGATGTTTGTATATTCAGTTTTTTCGCACTTTCGCGATGATGCCAACGGGAAACATGAGTATTAGCAACACCGGAAGCGATAGGGTGATATGAAGCGCTAGTGCTCGCTAGGATGCTACCCTTGAACGCTCTTACGTAAATCGACTTCAGCACATGGCGCCTTAGTACAACTGACGTTAACCCAAAGTCACGACTGTATCATAGGAGTGAATATGTTATCATGATGTAATTGCATAGCAAGCACGGGTACCACAATTAACGTTTCACGAACATTAAGGTGGACTCGAAAAATATTTAGTGATATGTGTGCTTTCACGTCCCAAAACCATACTTGAAAAACAGTTCTGAGACCTGGCGTGAAATAGTCGTAGAATGCTTGATTGCCATGTATAATGCTAGAATTCGACTCCTGCTGAGACCTTGACATTTATTCTTTGCATTCGTCGGAACAGCGTTGCCGATGTCAAGTTTTTTAACGCTCAGGTGTTAAAACTGCTCCTGTGTGTTGTCGTTGTTGCTTGGTAAATTCCAAGTCTCGATAACCTGTGGCACAGACCCGCATGCCAGTGGCGCATACCCAACCGCAGGTTTGTGCTACTCTCTAGTAGAATGTGTTTGGATAGTCAAGAGTCCGACGGAATCCCGTCTGGTCGGGGAAAAACATGATGCAAAATAACAAAAACGCCGACGAAGGTGAAATACACAAAACCTAAAAAGACGTTTCGGCTCCCCATACGGGAGCCTTGTTCACAGTGACCGCAAATGGCGTAGTGCGCTCTTCTTATGAATGTTTCATCACGTGTTGCAGACATCGCGGATAGACAGGGGGGAGTGTCCTAATATACTGTTCAACGTATGCGCAGTAGTTTGAATGGGCAGAAATTCCATGTGCAATCATGGTAACAACTTTCTTTCCGTGGCAATGATGCAGGCTTTATTCCAGTCGATAGCGTGCGCAGTAGACACAACATCTTCTGCGAGGGCATTAGAAGCTACTTTCTTGTTCTTGACGTCATTAAAATGTTCCCAGAGCCTTCTTTTGTAATTGCCCGTTTTGCCAATGTATCCGTATTCACAGTCTTCGCAAGGAATTTTATACACCACGCCGGGAAAATCATGTCTGTCCAACTTATCTTGGACATTTGTAAGACGGCCTCGGAGCTTTCGTGCCGGAATGTGAGCCACTTGGACGTCGTAGTCGCGCAATATCCGAGCGAGGGTCTCGTTGAAGCCTGGGACGTAAGGCATCGATGCGCGTTTTCTTGTAGCAATGGTGTGTGACTCAGCCGGACGCTGCAGTTGTCGCTGCACCGAGCTTATGAAGGAAAGCGGGTATCCGCAAGTAGCCAGCTCCCGTCGAACGGACTGAACATCTTCTACTGCGTCTTTTTTTCTAAAACAAATCCTCCAAGCGCGCTCTACGAGTGTAGACACAACAGAACGCTTATGGCAGGATGGGTGCACAGAATCGAAGCTTAGAAAACAACCGGTATGTGTTTCTTTTGTGTACACGCTGAAAGTCAGGCGCCTACCGTCTCGTTTCACGAGGACGTCAAGGAACGGAACGCAGCCGTTCCTTGACGTCACGTGATGAAGCATGCATAAGAAGAGCGCACTACGCCATTTGCGGTGAACAAGGCTCCCGGGTGGGGAGTCGAAACGTCTTTTTAAGTTTTGTGTATTTCAACTTGGTCGGCGTTTTCGTTATTTTGCCCTATAAAATGTGTTTGACGGCAAACGCGACGCGATTATAAAAACATTCACATCTTGTCTATCACGTGCTATTTATCAATCAATCAATCAATCAATCAATCAATCAATCAATCAATCAATAAATCAATCAATCAATCAATCAATCAATCATTATTTTTGCCTCGTATGGTTACATCGTTAAGGATATGCAGAAGAGGGTCCCAAAGTCAGAAAAACCGTACCGGGACCCTCTGTACATGATCATTAGGTAAGGATTACAAAATATGCACGAAAATGGAAAAAAATAAAAGAAATATCAAGTCAACCTAAAAACAAGTGTACAATAGTTATACAGAAAGAATACTATGATAACGATAATCGGAGACATCGACATTTTTACGCGTACAGAACTGTTTTCTAATTGTAAAAATACTGATATTAAATATACATACACATACATATAAATATATACACACATCTAAATACACATATATATTCATACTAAAAGTGAAAGCATATAAAGAGATACACCATGAACAATAACAATGTATTTCACGTAATGTTCATATGTAAGTATAGAGAAAAGAAAAAAGCACTAAAATCAGTACATGCTATGAATAAGTTATAATTATTGGTTCAAGAAATGAGCTTTGAGTGTTCTTTTTAAAAGAGGAAGAGATGACGATGTTTTGATGGGGTGAGGAAGAGAATTCCATATTTTGATAGCACAGAATGATGCTGTCATTTTACCATAATTAGTACAAGCTTTAGGCAGCAAGGAGTTATTTTTTTGAGCAAAGCGAGTAGGGTTATTATTCTTCAAGGAATCCAAGGAAATAAACTCGTGGGTGAGATTGTTATTAATTAACCTGAAAAGCAAGGTAATTAGGTTAAACGCAAACAAATCATTAGTAGTAAGCACGTTATTCTCCATGCGTACGATATTAATAATATCGCGACTAAAGTTAGAAATAATGCACAGAGCTTGATTTTGTGTAAGTTGAATAGAAGAGAAATGACACTGATATGTGTTGCCATAGGCAGCAATACCGTAATTTATATGACTATGAATGAATGCGTGATAAATGAAAGGAGAGCAGAAGTAGACAGACAATGTCTAGCTTTTATTAGTGCTCTTATGCCGAAAGAAGTTCTTTTCATAACTTGTGATATATGATTCTGAAACTTTAGTTGTTCATCAAGATAGACACCAAGAAATGAAACGCAGTCGCTAGTCGAAATGAAGTGGGAGTCGAGGGTTACCTGAGGTGAAAATTGAAGTTGTCTTTGAGGAGAACGGAAAACTATGAATTTAGTTTTGTTTGGATTTAAAATCAAGTGATTATTCTGACACCAAGTGACAATATTAGCCAAGGCAGTGTTTAATTTATTAGTTAACGTTGTTATAGATACATCCGAGTCTGAGATAGTAGTGTCATCAGCGTATAACATGCATTGTGAGGGTGAAGCGTGTAGAGGAAGATCATTTATATATAGGAATAGGATGAATAATAATGGTTTCAAGATTGAACCCTGTGGCACCCCCTGAATAATTGTTTTAGTGTCTGAAAACTTGCCAGATAAATAAACTGTTTGCTTTCTGTCACACAAGTAGTTTTTCAGAAGGATTAACGCTGGCCCTGTTATTCCATAGGCTTCAAATTTTTTTAGTAACATACCGTGATTAATTGTATCAAAAGCCTTTGAAAAATCTAAGAATACGGATCCAACAATGAGTCCTTTGTCTATGGAACTTTTAATGTAGTCTGTTAATGAGATTACCGCCAAGTCGGTTGAACTACCAGAACGGAAACCGAATTGGTGGTCGTTCAAGAGATTAAATTTTTTTAGGTAGCTATTCAGGCGACTAACAAATAGTTTCTCAATTATTTTGCTGACAGATTATAAGATAAAAATAGGTCGGTAATTGGAAATAATTTACCTATAAACTTTCTTAAAAATGGGTATGACTTTTGTGTTCTTAAGGGTGCGTGGAAAAATTCCAGTTTTAAAGATGCTGTTAATTATGCTGGCCAGCGTTGGGGAGATTAACTGGCCTACCATTCTTAGGTGACGTGCATGAATGTCATCTAATCCAGGAGAGGTATTTTAAGGCTCTTAATAGTGGTGAAAACTTCTTCTTATATTACAGGGAAAAGAAAAAAACGAAAAATTAACTCGACTCATGCTACATTCAGCGCCCGTGTGATCCTGATTGTAAATTTCAAAAAAGAAGTCACTGAAAGCATTAGTTATTTCAAGCGCGTCATCGTACGTACAGTCATTATACATAATTTTTGAGATTGAAGTGTGACACGTTGTTCTGTTTGGGAATGTATTGAGCAACTCCCATTTTCTTTTAGAATTGTTCTGGCGACTTATAAATTCTTTTTCATAATAACTTTTCTTAGCCCTTTTGAGCAAAGAAATTAAGATGTTGCGGTACTTTTTGTATCTTGATGCCAATTTTAGATTGAAAGGTCGCTTCTTTGTTTTTTTGTATAAGTTTTCCTTTTTACGCATGCTTTTAAGAAGACCTTATGAAACTATCTTATCCTCCTATACTAACTTTCGTTCACGCGATCACGAGAGCACCCGGACGTAAACGGCTTGGCAGGCAGGCAGGCAGGCAGGCAGGCAGGCAGGCAGGCAGGCAGGCAGGCGGGCAGGCGGGCAGGCGGGCAGGCAGATACTGATAGGCGCCAAAAGTACTTGCAGTACGCAAAAAAATGCTTCACATTGAAAATGTTTGTTAGTGCTACAGTATGTGTATCAGCACTATTTTTTAAATGTGGCCATTCTCATGGGCGTCTAAGTCACGTTATTCTTCGTTGGCTATACAGGCTTACTCTCAAATTCTCGATAAATACAAGATTTGAGAATGTCAACCGAAAATCCGGATGTAGAAGTGCGATCTGTGTGACAGTATTTCTGCGAATCAGTGTGCCAGTTTATTGAGTCGTGAAAGGACGAGAGGATGTACCAAATTGGACTGTGAGCATCAAACTTATTGGTATGAATGCCTCAGTACTGATGAATAGTTAGCTCAGAGTTGACGGTTCTTCAATGTATTTTGTGGTACTTTTCTATTTTGTCGAGTGCATGAAGTCTGTACAGTCTTCATATGCAAGGCGAGAAAGAAAAAAAAAACATCGTGTGCCCTTTGAAGCGGCACTACATACATATCATTCGCATGGCATGTCAGCGTCCTTCCTTTAAATTTCGAACCTCACAGGCATGAAAAAACTGAAAGCAACGTGCAAAACACGAGAGCAGCCAAGGGATGCACATCACTAAAGACGCTGTGGGGAACGCGGGTTTTGCGAACGCATGACGAATGCGCAATTTTCCGGCGAACCGAAACCATTTGCCACTTGATGACACCGCCCCACCTTCTGACGTTGTGCGAGTGGAAATGATTCATTACTCAGCCCTCCTCCTTTTACAGTTGGTGTTTGTTACGTGCGGTGACTAGACTTACTTTGTGAGGCAAACTATGAATCCTGGAGATATAATTCATACCTTTTTTACCCGTTTCATTATTTTTAAGTGGTCCACATTAAGCGAACGTTTAACTCACATAAAACAACTAGATTTTTCATTCAGTAGATAGAGCTACCACTAAAGAACGCCTCTGAGATTTACGATTCTTTCGAAATATTTAGTTTGAAGCACGGAGTGGTCCTATTAGTGAGCACCAATATATAGAAGTCCCAATATGCATCTACTAATGTGGAATACTCGGTGGTAGTTAGCGTCTGAAAGAAAAAAAGCGAGTTCCTACGAGAGTGGTCAGCAGAAAAATGAGCTATATTCAATACTGTCTTGTAAGTTCCCTAATAAGGATAAAAGAATTTTATCTTCATGGAATCACAGAAAGGAGCCTGCTTCTTCATTATATAGAAGTTCAGAGTACCAGCTTGTACAGTTTTTTCGCTTCGTCAGTAATACGTGACCAAGTAAAGCCACAAACTCCCCCACTGGCACAATAATAATGCATCTAATTTTCATCAAAACACTAAGCGACTTCGTATGAAAAATAAATCTAATGTAGTCTACATATCCACCAAATAATATGGTTCTTCTATGTAAATAAAAAATATATTCTGACACACACCTTCAACATTTAGACCAATTTTATTGGAACGTAAAAATTACTAATAGGTTTATGTCCAATATCTCTTGATAGAAACCTTGATTGGCACTTCGTTTAAAGGCACAGTTAATTCCGCTTTGTTACGTTGAATAGTTTCGCCGTACTCGCAGTACAACGAAGGCTTGTACAGCGAAAGTGCTTTTTTTCTCACACTATTTTCATTGCTACTAGGTAACGTTTCCGACCAGGCAGTAAAATGAAATGTCATTTCAAATAGTAGATACTAATCTTTCTGAAGTAGCCCAATTCAGTTTTGTTTGTGATGCGCAGCGAGCCCAGAGCATCCGCAAACAATGCGTATAAGACGGAGGGGTTGCGGCCACAGTGGGACGACCACCTTAACGGCAAGACAAGAGTGCTGTGTGCAAACAGAGGAAGGAACTGTTAGTCCGCGCGGAGCAACGGTTACTCCCTCGGAACTTGTCGGAGCAGAGGTGCCCTCGTTGGAATGGTCAGCATGCGCGCAAGCAAATCGTTGCCTAAAGAAATGAGCTGTCCACATTTTGAAATAGTGGTAACGGACTGCTGATCCAATGGTGTCGAGTTGGAATGCTCCGTATTTGTCGTGAATTTTCTGTGGTTTATTTCGGAATTTACTTTTTGTGTATTGATTGTATATGGCATCAAATGAATTCTTCAACCTCCAAGTTCTCGGTAATTGGGCCAACATTTGTAGTCATTATTTTTTGGAGAAGGAGCAACTGATGGAACCAACAGTTCGTTCCTACGCAGTCAGTTCCTCTCATACAGGAGTAACTTTTACTCCTTGACATTTCATCCCTGAAAACTACAGAGGACTAAACATTTCGTCCCCTTACAGTTACTCTCGAAAAGACGAATCATTCATCCTTTGGGGAGTAATGGTTGTGGCAATGCAGTTACCCCCCAAAAGGACGAACCATAGAACCCTTTTCATCCATTGCGGCTTAGTGTACGCACCACGCGCTTGCCATTTCGGAAGCCATAACAGGTCTCACAAAACCTTACAGATAGCAGCACATTACCTAGCGTTAGCTGGTTGCTTGAACAACGTCTCTGGAAAGGCAGGATATGTTTTCTGCTAGAAGGAAATAGCTGTTTCTTTTTACAGCTGCTTGAAAGATCCTGTGTGCTTTTAGCGACGATGGCTGCACTATCCCGGTCTCTCTCGACGTAGCTTGACGGCCTCCCGAATTCGCCGACAAATCACCGAATGTGCTCGCTTCCGTCATGACACCTGTCGAACAAAATGCGTTAAGGAGACTCCTTCTACTACATGCATCTAAGTAGTGCTTTTTCCCGAACCAACTGCAAGAAACATCGTGGCTTTGTGGTAGGACCCTGCTTCCCATGCGAACAAACAGGGTTCGATCCTCAATGGGACTTAAGACTTTACACTATACTTTATTTGATTCTTTCTGGATTTTTTGCTCACGGCCAATTTTTCTCTCACAACCAACCGTGCCGACGCCGACGGCGGAATTTTAGCGACACGAGCTCTCTAACACAATCGCGTTAAAATAGTACAAGTGCTACTTGCGTGAACTTGTTGCAACGCTGCAACAGTGCGTCCTTGTCATGAACCCAGGGAAACTAGTTCAGAGAAATTATTTACCCAAGTAACTTTCCAGGGTCGTCGAATTTTCGCGCTCCGCATGACAATGCCACCGTCCCCCATAGCAGCATCTATGTGCTTCTACGGGACATGTTTGGAGGTTTCTTAGTAAAGGCGGATTATTTTATCTCCATATGAGTGACCCTTCCACTGTCCTGCATCAGGCTTGCCCAATGAACTTTCAAATAATAGGTCAATGTGTATGGTTGGTGCATGAGGTTATGTTAAACAGTAACGGCTTTTACAAAGCACTAATACCATACCCGTGTCCTTATAACCTAAGGGCAGGAAGGCAAGTGCCTCGTTGTGAATTCTAGCTGCAGCAGATGCCTCTCCGAAGAGGCTGTGCTACGAGTCACATCAGTCAAGTTTTCCTATGTCTAGCGGTAGCATAGTTTAGTGTAGTTGGATCATGTTCAGAAGTTCTGCTTCATTTAAAAAGCTGATCACATCAGCTATGGGTATTAGGGCGTCATCGCCCAAGAGTAGCATTGGATGAAAGGGAATATTTAACCTGTAAAACATACGGAAATGTTTTTCTCTTAATGTTTCCTTGTGTGGGCAAGCTATTAAAATGTGCATTACAGTTAGTTGCTCCTGACACTTGTCGCATGTTGGGGCTTCTTCACCTGCCAATAGATAGTTATGTGTGATGTGCGTATGACCTATTCATAGTCGACATATAACTACTTCGATAAAACGCGCTTGATGAAGACAGGTCTTCCATTCACCAAGAACAGGTTTAATTAGGTGAAGTTTGTTGTTTTGTTGTGATTTCCATTCCTGCTGCCAGTGAAAAGTGGTGGCCCGTCGAACAGCTTGAATCCCATCTCTGGCAGGTATGTTGGTTTTTGACTCGCACATCTCTTTTGCTGTTGCAGCTAGTTGGTCTGCCCTTTCATTGCCTGGAATTCCGACATGACTCGGGACCCAACAGAGGCGTATGGTGTGGTCATCAGGTGTGTGGGATAGCAAGTTTAAAATATCGCCTATGAATGGCTCATACTGAGATTTATAATTGAGACTTTTCAGCGCGCTTAACGAGTCTGTAAATATTACAGCTTTTTTATGTTTTGAACATATAATGTATCGTACTGCCATCCTTAACGCATAGCGCTCAGCGGTGTAGATGGATACGAACTGCGGTAGTCTAGTTATTTGCTTGTGTGTTGCTCCTACCACACTGCTTCCGACATAAGCAGATGTCTTCGAACCATCAGTATAAAATTCTTCGTAAGTGTTGTACGTTTGTTGTAATGTAAGGGATTCTTGTAGTATATGTTCACGTGGGGTGTTTTGTTTTTTTATATGTGTGAGTGAAAAATCTAAGAACTTGGAGAAATCACTCCATGGGGCCAAACTGGGTGGCCTTCTGGCGATGTAGAGTGCTTCGTTAGGAACATTCAGGGTGTGAAATTGTTCTTCAAATCTTAGTATTAGTGGCTTGATTACGTTTGGTTTGTTGGCGTAGTGTTGTCGTAGGTCACAGCGTGTGATAATACTGTGGCATATATGATCTGGTGAAGAACGAACTCTAAGGACATACGTGAGAATTAGTTTCGTTCTCCTATATTCCAAGGATGGTTCGTTACTTTCGGCGTATAAGCTCGAAATGGGTGAGGTTCGATAGGCACCTGTTGCGAGGCGTAACCCTTTGTTATGGACAGAGTCTAAGCGCTTAAGGTTCGAGTCTCTTGCTGAACCGTAGATTATACTACCATAGTCTAATTTGCTGCGTACTAAAGAGCGGTAGATGAGCAGGAGGCACTTGCGGTCGGAACCCCAGTGCTCTCGGGACAAGACTTTGAAGACATTGAGGGCGCTGTTGGATTTCACCTTGAGATTATTAATGTGTGAAAGAAAATTGAGCTTCTTATCAAATACGACCCCCAGAAACTTCTGTTCTTGTTTTATTGGCAATACTGTTTCGTTTATTTTGAGTACGGGGTCTGGTTGTAAGCCTCGTTTCTGGGAGAACGCTACAGCAACCGTCTTTTCCTCGGAAAATCGGAAGCCGTTTTTGTTAGCCCATTGTGTTAGCTTGTTTAGTGTTATTTGAATCTGTCGCTCGCACGTCGCCATGTTAGATGACCGGCACGCTATTTGGAGATCATCCACATATAGTGAGTGCATAAGAGTAGATGGTATGACCTGCTTCACAGAGTTAATTTTGACGACAAAGACAGTTGTACTTAAGACACAGCCCTGAGGCACACCGTTTTCTTGAGTAAAAGTTCCTGAAAGTGTGGTGCCCAAACGAACCTGAAAAGTTCGGTTCGATAGGAAGTCGGACAAGCAGTTGAGCATCCTTCCGCGAATTCCAAGATCTGCCAGGTCTCGTAAGATAGCGTACTTCCACGTTGTGTCATATGCCTTTTCAAGATCGAAAAATACTGCTAAGCACTGCTGCTTGTACAGGAAAGCTTCTCGTACTGTATGTTCAAGGCGAACAAGATGATCGGTGGTGGAACATCCTTTCTTGTAACCACATTGATGGACATCTATCAAGTTATCGGTTTCTAGGATGTATGTTAGCCTATTATTAATAACGCTTTCGTAGGATTTCGCCATACAGCTTGTAAGTGGTATGGGCCTGTAGCTTGTTTTTAATGTAGGTTTTTTCCGGCTTTGAGAAATCGAATTATAATGGCTTTTTTCCACTCTGTTGGCATTCTGCCAGTGATCCAAATAGCGTTAAAGAAGTGCAGCAATGCCTTCACCACTTCCTGGGACAAATGGGCGAGCATTTGGTAATGTATTTTGTCTGGGCCAGGTGCTGTTTTTTCACCTTGAGAAAGCACTCTGTTAATTTCCTGCAGGGTTAAGGGGAAGTTGTATGATCTGTTGTGATAACCTGTAATAGGAAGCTTTTGTTTTTCTGTAAATTGTTTATGTTTTAGGAAAGCTGCCGAATAGTTTGCTGAGCTCGAAACAGCGCAAAAGTGCTGCTCTAGTAGGTCTGCCTGTTCGCCTAAAGTTGTCCGGATGCCAGGGGTTGAGAGAATGGGGATGGTATATGAACTGTAGTTGCCGTTCAACTTGTGCACCTGATCCCACATTCTTTTAGATGTAATAGAACTGTTAATGGATGAAATGTACTTTTTCCACGAGAGTTTTTCAGCCTGCCTGCGAATAAATCTTGCCTTTGCTCTTGCCTTTTAAATGCTAGGAGGTTCTCTCCTGTAGGATATTTACGAAAAACGCCCCACTCCTTGTTTTGCATTTTTTTAGCTTGTGTGCACTCTTTTGTCCACCAGGGTTTAAGTTTTTTCTTTATAATGCCGGAGGATTGTGGTATAGTTTGTTCGGCTGCCGAAAGTATGCAGGCGGTGACGGTCTCGTTCATTTGCTCTATGCTTAGGCCATCAAGCATCTCCTTTTTTAGGGCAGCTTTTTCAGTGAACAGTGGCCAGTCTGCCAAATGTAGTTTCCAACGCGGTGGTCGGGATTGAGTGGTGGGGAGGGTTTGTGCTAATTTTATGAGAGCAGGCATATGGTCACTGCCGTAGACATTATCTATCACGCTTCACTTTAGGTCGCAAAAGAGCGAAGACGAGCACAGCGCTAGATCTAAGCAGCTAGTGGCACCTGTGCTTGGGGAGCAGTAGGTGACGCTACCAGTATTAAAATACATACGTCATTGTTCAGAATAAACTCTTCGAGGGTTTGTCCTCTGGTGTCAGTTGTACTGCTTCCCCAAAGCATTCCGTGCGCGTTAAAATCCCCTGCAATAACAAACGGTTCCGGCAGTTGGTCCAAAATATGCTCTATAACTTTAATTGAAAAATGCGTGTGTGGGGGGATATAAATGAAACATATGGTGATAGTTTTCTGAGCTAAAATGGTGACGGCCACGGCCTCGATGTGACTGTTGATGGTGATCTCTCGCACTGCAATTCCACTTTTGACGACGATAGCCACGCCGCCGGACAACCGGCTAGCGTGGACGCGATCGCGCCGTACTACGGTGAAACCTCTGAGGAAGTTGGTGTGTTTTTCTCCCAGATTGGTCTCCTGTAAGCACATAGCCATTGGAGAGAGACTAATTAGCAAATCTTTTATGTCACTGTCACAAAACGAGCGCTACAAACGGGCGCGCCACCAAATTCTTGCGATAACGCGCCCGAGAGACGCGGCGAGGTTAACAAAAAAAAAGAGAAAAGAGAAAACAAGCATCCAAGGCTCCCCGGGCGCGCGACGCCTCTCCTCTCGGAAGCGTGGCGTCGCCGATGAACCTCCTCACCCCACAGCGGCGGCCGGGCAAGCGCTAGAAATTTCCAGAACGAAAGGGGCGTGGTCATACCGAGTTGAATCATCCTCCGGGGAGGGCAGTCGAACCGTCTCGCGCCTCTCCCCAGCTTTCGCTGCGTATCGCGCCGACGAAATGACGAGAACCGTCTGGAATGTCGCGCGCAAGGTATTTAACCGAGCAGCCGAGATGAAAGAGCAGGAGGAGACGGAAGTTAACGCCAGAGCGCGTAGGGATTCCGCCGTGTAGTCGGCGAAGGTTTTGGTCCGTAGGGACGAAGCCGGAGATGAAGAGGATTTCCACCTGAGGGGTGACGACTCGAGCTACAGGCAAGAGTGTGTGTTTACCGCTATCGAGCGAAGACGCGTTGCGACAGCTGCGTGTGTGGAGCCGACGTGTTCCGACGAAGAAGTTTGAAGCTTGGAGAGTGGCCATATGAAGACGGGAGGTTTCCTGGAAGAGAAACTTCGAGGGCTGCGGAACGACAACAACGCTGGACTTTGAGTGAGTGATTCTCGGAAGAGTATCATCTAGACTTTGGTTCCAAGAACTTTGGACTGAATAGGTTTTCTATCTCTTTAGTCTTTAAGTGTCTTGGTTGTTCAATGCATGCGACTGCATTGTAGTGCGTATTGTTGTCCGTGTCCGTTGTTTCAAGTGTGACTGATTGTATTGTGTAGTACGTTGATTGATTGGTTTGATTGGTGACATATTGTATGCAACTATTGTGGAGTGTGCATTTTTATGTATTGTTTTCGATCTGCCATTATTGAGAATATAATTTGTTTGTTTATCAACTCTCGGCTCTGACTTGTTCTTTGGGCCACAGCCGGCGTCCGCTGGCGCACCAAAAAGGACCACTTCTAAATTGTCCACGCTTTCGTGGTGCGGTTCGGGGGGCCGATACTTCGGCTCTTGGAATTAGCCCGGCGATCGCCTCCCTAATAAACGGGACATGTGTGACAGTCACCTATGTTGTTAATGAGTCCTCTACAATTCCAATGGAGAAGAAAAGCCATTTTGGGCAGTGAATTGGAGGGGAAAAGTGGAGTAAGAGTTGATTTGTTGGTGATAAAACCTTGGTGACATGTGTGTGATACTAAAGTCAAAACAGAATGGTACCATAACCTTTCAGGTTATGGAATACGAAACTTATTTTACGGGGCTTTTTGGAGGCCCTGTAATTTGTCTTTTGTCTTTTTTTGGAGCGGTCGAGAGAAACTCGCCGCTCCTTCGGCGCTGCAGGCGCCGTTTGACTGGCGGTTGTGTTCATAGCTTCATGAGAAGCGTTGGACCGTCGCTCTGCCGAGCGATCTCTGGGCGTTGTGGGCTTCGGCTCAAGATACGAAGCCTTTAAACCCTCTACACCGGACGTCGACGGTGTTCCCGCAGTCTGCCCGTTGCCCTGGCTCGTGCCAATGCATGTCGACGCCCGTGGTGGGGCCTTGTTTACTGAGGCCGGAGCAGCCTTGGCTGCTCCTGCAGTAGGGGCAAGCGGCGGTCGCTCCAGCACGCTGTGCGTAGCTTGGGCGGCCACCTGATGCTGTCGTGGTGCTGCCCCCTGTTGCACCACTTCAGCAAATGATTTTGTGGCATAGAAAGGGGAGACCCGATGCCTTGCTTCGCGGAGACTGATGTTGTGGGTGACTTTGATGGTAATAATTTCTTTTTCTTTTTTCCATGCTGTGCAGGATCTAGAATACGCCACGTGGTTTGCAGTTCCATCGCAGTTCGCAGTTCCATCGCAGTTCGCACAGTGGGGTTCAGCCTTGCAGTCATCATCTGCAGAGTGGCCTCTGATACCACACCGTGCACAGGTAAGCAGCCCACTGCAACTCTGAGAAGCATGTCTGAACCTTTGGCACTTGAAGCAGCGCCACGGATTCGGAATGTAGAGTCTCACAGACAGTTTAGATAGCCGGTAACTAATTCTTGCGGTAGTGTGGAGCACCCGAAGGTCACAATTATGTGCTTGGTTGGAATTTCTTTGTTTTCTCTTCTCACTACGATACGCTGTATGTGAACGACATTTTCGTCCTTCCAGCCAGCCAGAAGCTCATCATTTGTTAGGTCTTTTAAGTCATCGTCTGACACAACGCTTTTGACAGTGTTCAACGTTCGGTACGCAGAGACGGTTACGGGCTTGTCCCCAAATGCTACTAATTTTTCTAGTTTCTGAAACGGTGTCTTGTCTTTAACTTCCACTAGCAAGTCTCCGCTTGCCATCTTTGTAGCCTTATAGCCAGTTCCGATAGTCTCGGTTAGGCACCTGGACACGAGGAATGGGGAGATGTTGCGAGCTTTTTTGTCCTAGTTTTTGCAATGAATAACGTGGTACTTAGGGAAATGGTCTTGTTTTTCTGAAATCGGCATTACATTTGCTTCGGTGCGCCACCTTTTGAAGGGACGATCAATGGATAAGGGGTTTCGTGATCCCATAGAAAAGTGCAGTTCCTTCAGTAATGGTGCCTACCACCCAACACGGAGCCCAACAAGGGGACGTGGCAGAACATGTAAACATGTCTGCACAGCGCCAGTAGCACGCCACTGCCATAACCTAATATATCTATCCAAGTTTGGATATTTACACCAGGTTAACCCTTGCCGCCAGGAAAAATTGGAAGTAAAATGAAGTGAGGAGAAGACAGGAAAGATGTAAAGTGAGAACAAAAGACGAAGATGTAGGGAGAGGGAGATAGGAAAAGGCGACTGCCGATTTCCCCTGGGTGGGTCAGCCCAGAGGTGCCATCTACGTGAAGCCGGGTCCAAAGGGGTGTGTTGCCTCAGCGGGGGGCCTTAAAGGTCCAATCACCCTGCGTCGGCTCAACCCGCAGGATCCCCTTTTCCCCGGACACAGCAAAGCCACGCACGGCTAGGTGTGGGAGGGAGTAGAAACTCCCCCGTTAGCTCGGGTCCGTGGTGTCGCTACACACCAAACGCCTACTTGCGCAGGCGCCCCTGCGGGGTTTCAGATAATAATAATAATAATATAATAATAATAATAATAATAATAATAATAATAATAATAATAATAATAATAATAATAATAATAATAATAATAATATTACTTCATTGTACACATCCATAACAAATACAAAGAAACGGGCTTGTCTATGTCCCCAGGACTTGTGCGACTAGGCCCGGCAGGCCGGTTACAGCGATGTGGATACAAGGTAACCAAGCTATTGTTGCTTCCTCACCAACAAACAGACAAACTATTAACACCATTACTTTTTACAGGCAGTAAATAAAAAAGAGGAAAAGGAGGGACACAGAGCACACGTGGCATACAAGTAGACAATGCGATTTTACAGCTCAGCGAGTAATTTCTTTCATTGCCCTTTTGAACTTGCTGAAAAAAATTCTCCAGGTAGTGCATTGAAATTTTTTGGAATGTATACACTTCTACATGTTTCTCCATATCTGGTAGAGAACGAGGATACTATAAAACGTTTTTTTTTCTCTCAGGGGCCAATGCGTTACATATGGCACTTTAAAGTCATCGCACCAATTGTATCTTAGAACAACTGTCTTAATAAACAAATTCTGGATTACACTAAAGCTCAAATCCCGAGAAATAGTACTGGCATCTATCTTACTACGGTAAGCTACACTTTTTAAAATATTTCGAAGTAAACTATCAATGCGTGTTTTCCAGCGTTCTGAGCAAAATGCGAAAACTGTTATCCCATACCTCACTACACTATATGCTAACAAATGAACCATCATTTTTTTCACTAGTAGAGGCCCCAAGCTTTTTATATTGAGAAGCAGATATGCCAAATTTATCAGTTTGGAACAAATAAATGCCATGTGGTGTTGACAAGACATACCACTATGAAAAATTACGTCTAGGTATCTGAATGTTTCGACATTTTTCACTGCAGAAAATTTGCATGGATTGCATTGTTCGGTGTGAAGAAAAATTGGTTCATCAATTTTTTATGTTTTGGATGGCTTCGAAATTAGATAAAATTTGTTTTCTTTTCGTTTACAATTACGGAGCTTTCTTCAAACCATATCATAGCATTATGAATTTCACTCTGAAGAGCATTAATCGCCCCTTCATAACATATGTGACGTGTTAATAGCACCGTATCATCTGCATACTGGTACACATTGGCTTTACAAATTTTCAAAGGGAAGTCACTCATAAATAAATAAACAGCAATAGTGACAACACCGATTCCTTGCGGCACACCAGCAGTAATATATTTTCTATTGATAATTACCTCCCTACATCCCATAAGGACATGTGACCTGGCTTGTAAGTAATTATAGAGCACATCCTAAAAAGGCCCCCTAAAGCCCAAACGAAATAGCTTTTTCAACAAAATGGTATGGTTCACTGTTTGAAACGCTTTTGCCAAGTCTAAAATTAGAACACAACAGGACAGGTTCTTGTCTAAAGCCGAATATATTTCATCAATAAGCTCTTCTAATAATGTTATAGTACTGCAATTAGCAATGAAAAGAATTGCCGGGGTGTTAGTAGCGAGAATTTTTGTAAGAAGGACGTCATACATTAAAGCAAAAATTTTTCTAGTATCTGGGAGAGTAGAGGCAAGATAGAAATTTGTGTGTAATTTTCTATATCATCTTTTTTCCCTGCTTTAAACAATGGTTTTACTATTGCCGTTTTTAATTTCTCGGGAATCGATGCACTGGTTGAAAATTCATTTAACATGAAAAGAAGTATACCAGATAATGCTTCAAAGTTCCGTCGAAGCGTGGCCACAGCTACCCATCAAGTTCTGGTTGCTTATTTGGACGAAAACTGAAAATTATTTTCCTGAGATCATCCTTCGAGAGCGTGTCCAAATATGCAGATGCAGGAAAGGCTGTTTAAGCCTGCACACGCGTTTATACGCATGCGCATTCTTGGAAAAACGCGTGAAGTAGTGGTTGAACTTAACCACTATTCCTGGTTTCTCGGCAAACAATTTGATAGATCAGTGGGCGTGTTCATTTTGCCTCGTAGATAATTTATTAAAGCCCATGTCTTTGCCGGATTTTTGTATGCTTGGCTGAATCGTTCTAAAAAGTACCGCTGTTTCGCTGACCTTAAAAGAGCTACAACCATGTTCTTTGGAATCTTGTATTCAATTTTTAAATCCTGATTTTTCGGTGTCCATCGGCTACGTTTCCATAGCCACTCTCTATGAGAAATAGCGCTCATAATACCTACAGTTAACCACGAATAATGTTTGTATATTTTATAGCTTTTACATATGTACTTGAACGTTGAAATTGTAGCTGCTCACAAAATTTTTTGTAGACTGTGGAATAGTTCGATCCCACAGTTAACTGCATCCAGTCAAATTGTGCTACAAATTGATAAAAAACTTTGCTATTAAATATCTCTTTTTGCCGTTCATTACTATTATTTTTTCCTTTTGTATTCTCATCGCTCGGCAGCGGCAATGGTCCATATAGACGACAGGCCACGAAATAGTGGTCAGCTAATTTTTGCTTAATCACGCAAGACCTTAATGAATAATTTGGTGCTCACATTTCATTGTGGTCTATACAGGAAGACACAAGTCTGATCTGTTTGCATTCTTCGCGTGTTGGGGGTTTTATGGTCGACTGTAAGCCGTAGTTTGCTAAAACTGAAAGGTAATCAGATACATTGACTGGTATAGTTCAATGTATTGATGTTTAGATCTCCTACCACGCACATTTGATCCACCGTGGCTTGGCCGTCTAGGACTTCATCTAGCTCGCTCAATAATTGTGAGACATTATATTTAGAAGGACTATAAATGGCTAGCAGAAGCAAGTCCGTGTTTGCGAGCGTGATTTTGACTGAAAGGCATTCAGCATGGCTAAAGGTGATGTTCACTGATGTGGTAAAATATTTCGGGCTAACGAATAGCGCTATGCCACCACCTCGTTGGTTTGCCCTTGACATGAAATAGGCCTTGTAACCATTCAAGACAAACATATTTTTTCCATCCACTGATACATTTGATTCGACTAAAACAAACACGTCACACATTCTTTGAGCCATTCCGCTACCATTCTAAATTCATCCCAGTACTTTCTAAGGCTTCTAATATTGATGATAATACTGATGTTACCTATGAAATAGCACCTCTAAACCCTTCGATACCTTCCACATCTTCCGACATCGTCCACGTCGCTCGCCTCAAGCCGTACATCTCGTCCAACACCTGCTAACAAGCGCCGGGTCGGCGCTTTTCGCCGCCGGAGGTCGATGTTGCGGGTTCGCGGCTATGCAGCTATGCGGGCGGTGCGAAGAAGAAGACGACGACGTTGGTGGGCTGTTCGAAAATACACAACGGCTGCCATCTTGACTGCTGGAGTACTTTTCTACTCTAAAGTAGTAAATACATTCGCAACAATATTTACGCTACTCACTGTGAATTCATGTTCCCGGTTGATGCTAAAAATATATTTAAACTCAGGGAAATTCGATGTGGTATGAAAATTTATTGCCATGGAATTTATAAGATTTTAACAATGTCGAACAAGGTTTTCCACTCGGATCAGAGGCACATCTTCGCCACAGAAGAAAAGCGCACAAGTACTGTCGGGTTGGACTTGTGTTTGCTTAGCAAGTGATGAACGGCCTTGATACCAGAGCTAACAAAGTCTGATAGCTCGAGTTTGCTGGCTATGTCCGAGAATACAGCTTTTAGGTTTTCGTTATGTACGACTGGTAGCCCTTCAGTTTTCATGTTGGCCTTTCTGCTACATTGCTCACTTTCATTTAGATCCTATTGAAGTTGCTGAATCATTTCTGCTTGCGTTTTCAGTTCACTTTTAATGTCAGAAATTTGGGCCTTATGTGCAGCTTCCCTTCCTTTGCTGGCTGATAGCTGCCGCAAGACCAAATAGTATTCCTTTGACATGAAGGAAACTGTTTCTTCCAGATCCTTACCTGACATAGTTACTTTCGTGAATTCGGCTTTTAGGAGAAGCAGAGTCAACTTTACCATGTAGGGTCAACAAAGAAGCAAGGTTATCTTTAATAGGAGCCAACTCTGATGCCTTCCCCGGTTCTGAAGAGTCTTCTGTTGTAGTCATACACACTGCCTACAAGAACGCCCACCTCCACGTTGTTTAGCTGTACGACAAGTTCTGCATACGCATAAATCACGTTTACATTGACTCTTTGCTGCGAAAGTATTTTGTGCCACACCGGAACAAGGCTGTCCCAAATGATAAAGGTTCTCACATTCCACACACTTCAATAAACGACCGTCATCTGGAAGTGACTTGTTGCACGCAATGCAACTTTGCATAGCGACTTTAAACAATATACACTGTGCAGTCGACGGCTAACAAACGTTTGTTAGGCTTAAAAGGTAAACACAGTACCTATAAAATGAGAATCGTCAGTGTTTGGTCGCTGAATCGCCACCGACTGCAGAGCGCCGTGCACTGTGGGCCGTTTAAGTAGGCGTTCCGTCTGCCAAGGTTTCCAGAGAGCACTCGTGCTGCGGTATGCTTGGTTGTGACGTGTTGAAATCACTGATGGCTTCAGACAGGATCGTATGGCCTGACCCAGCGCTAGAAAAGTCCCGTAGCACACGAAGCACTAGCCTGTAAAATAGGAATCGTCAGTGTCTGGTCGCTGAATCGCCGCCGACTGCGGCGGCAATTCAGCGACCAGACACTGACGATTCATATTCAATAATAATAATAATAATAATAATAATAATAATAATAATATAATAATAATAATAATAATAATAATAATAATATAATAATAATAATAATAATAATAATAATAATAATAATAATAATAATAAAATAACAACAATAATAATAATAATAATAATATAATAATAATAATAATATTAATAATGAAAGAATGATGACAACAAAAGGGACAGCAAGCATCATCGCAGAGTAAAGCACCACGAGATCAGCGCTCGAGCTCCTCCATCTTCCTCGTCCTTTCGCTATCTGCAATCTCCCACCTGCCCGTTTGGTTCGCCCAATAAACCTCTTTACATTTGGTCAATCGTGCTGGGTAACCACATCGCCTACAACCTGGAACTCCGATCTCGCACCCTGCCGTCGACCATGCAAGTTGACGCTGCCCAACAAACAATACCTCTCGCGGCCGCTACTTGCCCCGGCCCGGTTCATCAGCGAGACCCCCCGATCTTTGCCGGCACCGAAGACCAGGACGTCGAGGACTGGCTGTCGTCATACGAGAAAGTCAGTGGACTCAACAGGTGGGATGACGCTGCTAAGTTAGGCACTGTCAATTTTTATCTCACCGACGTGGCCAAGCTGTGGTATACGAACCACGAAACCGAGTTCGCGAATTGGTCCGCCTTCAAGGAGGCAATACGTGCCGTTTTTGGTCGTCCTGCCTTACGGAAGCTACGCGCCGAACAACGTCTGCGCACACGGGCACAGGAGCCAGGTGAAACTTTCACATCATATATAGAAGATGTGATTGATCTCTGCCGGCGCGTCGATGCTTCCATGAGCGAGAGTGCGAAGATACAGCACATTATGAAGGGCGTCGACGATGACGTTTTCCAGATGCTTCTTGCGAAGTCTGCAAGCACTGTGGCAGAAGTAGTGACTTTGTGCCAAAGCTATGATGAATTGCGGAGGCAACGAGCTCAGACGCGACGCTCATTCCAGACAATCCAACCAGTGACTGCACTGGACGCTATGACTGACCAGACAAACCTTCTCGCACAAATGAAAGACTTTGTGCGAGAGGAAGTGGCTCGGCAGCTTTCTCTGCTGCCTTTTGCTCAACGCCAGGAGCTCTCGCACCAACAGCCACTGCGACACCCACCACCATTGGCTCGCATGCTTCGACATGTGGTCCAGGAGCAGATTTCCGAGGCTATGCCGGTGCCCTTGCAGCCGCCCCCCGTCACCGCGCCTCTTACTTACGCTGAGGCACTAAAGCGGCAGCAGCGACACCACCCCCCCCCCCGTCGTTCCAGGCACTGCCGTATACCTTAGCCCCGACTCAGCCGTCTACCGCCTGGGTTCCTCCCATTGCCACCACAGCCTCGACTCACCCGTCTGCCGCATGGACTGGTCCCCTCGTTGCCAATACTTGGAGAACGCGCGATAACCAGCCCATCTGTTTTGCGCGCGGCGGCCCTGGCCATATTGCCCGTTACTGCCGTCGTCGCGGGTCGGGATACACAGACGCCCGGACACAGAACAGCTTCATGGACCTTTCTCCATCCCGTCTGGAAAATTCTGACCCTCAGTCAAGCTCGTCTTCACGGGAATGTCCGCGTACTATGTCTGGTCGCTCACCTTCACCCCGTCGTCGCTCCCTGTCACCCATGCGTCGTCGGCCAGCTCCTGAACACGAGGGAAACTAACCACCGCAGTTCAGGAGGCAAGAACTGCGCTGTCGAAATGCTCAAGTCCTCGGACATTGCCGTCGAATATTGTCGAAGTTTTTGTAGAAGGTACTCGAGCATATGCTCTAGTGGATACTGGTGCTGCCGTTTCCGTGATAGACGCTAAACTTAGCCGCAAGCTCCGAAAAGTGACGACACCTCTTAATATGATGTCCTTGCAAACAGCGAATGGGGACCCGGTTCAGCCTGTAGCCGCCTGTACTGTCCGACTGATGATCGCGAAGGACCACTACACTGTTGAGTTTATTGGCCTGTCGTCGTGCTCACACGACATCATACTTGGATGGGATTTTTTATCGCGTAACCATGCCGTTATTGGTTGTGTAAGATCGGAGCTTGAACTTTTCCCGTTTTACGACCAACCAACCAGCCACATTCAGCCCGCCGTACACAAACTCGTCGTCAAAGAAGGCACTGTAATTCCTCCGACAGCAGCTGTGTTGCTCCCCGTGTACTGTGACGGCATTAGGAACGAAGATGCATTCTTTGAGCCATCAAGCCTCTTCCTTAGTCGAAGATCACTTTTTCTGCCTTATTCAACCCTCTCTATTTCAGAAGGAAACAGTGCTCTTTGCCTCATCAATCCCCTTCCGTATCCCGTTGAACTGTTTCAAGGTGAATCTCTTGGACACGTGCATGCCATTAATAAAGAACAAATTTTTACCATGCCGCCAGATTGTTCCGGTGACTACGACGCCATCAGAGCCCTCAACCCTTCCAATATACCACCTTGCGAGCTTTTCGATTCATCGATTGCCGACGGACTATCGCCATCTGAACGCTCTGAGCTCCCTCAGCTGCTCTACCAGTTTCGTGAATCCTTTGACGTTGCTCAACCTACCCTTGGCCGAACTCCCAGTTTTTTCCACCGCATCGACAGAGGTTTCAACGCGCCAGTACGACAGCGACCATACCGTGTTTCCGCCACGGAACGTCAGGTTATCACCGAACACGTTGACGATATGCTCAAGCGCGACGTTATCCGACCTTCCCAAAGTTCATGGGCATCACCTGTCGTTCTTGTTAAGAAGAAGGATGGTACAATTCGCTTCTGCGTTGATTACAGGCGCTTAAATAAGATCACTCGGAAAGACGTATACCCTTTGCCCAGGATTGATGACGCCCTTGATTGCTTACAAGGTGCCGAGTTTTTTTCGTCGTTAGATTTGCGTTCGGGGTAATGGCAGGTGCCCTTAGCAGATGGTGATCGTCCAAAAAACAGCATTCGTGACACCGGACGGGCTATATGAGTTCAATGTCATGCCCTTCGGCCTCTGCGATGTGCCGGCCACATTCGAGCGCATGATGGACTCGGTTCTGCGAGGTTTGAAATGGAACATATGCCTCTGCTACCTCGAAGATATCGTCGTCTTTGGACCCGATTTCGCAACACACCTTGTTCGCCTGAAACATGTCCTCACGTGTCTGAAGAATGCGCAGCTCCAACTGAATCTCAAGAAATGCCACTTCGCTGCTAGGACGCTCACCATTCTCGGTCACGTCGTATCAAAGGATGGTGTTCTTCCCGACCCGGCTAAACTACGCGCTGTTGCTGAATTCCCCAAACCAACGACTGTAAAACAGTTACGCAGCTTCGTAGGATTGTGCTCCTACTTTCGTCGGTTTGTGCGCAACTTTTCCTCCATAATTGCCCCTTTGACCCAACTTTTAAGCAGTGCCAACGGCATCTCATCATGGTCTTCCGAATGTGATCACGCATTTACCACTCTTCGCCGTCTCCTGACATCACCGCCTATAATGCGCCACTATGATCCCACGGCTGCCACTGAAATCCATACAGACGCCAGCGGTGTCGGTCTTGGTGCAGTTCTCGCTCAACGCAAGCCTGGATCCCCTGAGTATGTCGTCACCTACGCCAGCAGAACGCTCAACAAGGCTGAGGTAAACTACAGTGTTACCGAAAAAGAGTGCTTAGCCATACTGGGAAATTGTGAAATTTCGCCCATACTTATATGGCCGCACCTTTGCTGTAGTTACAGACCATCATGCCTTATGTTGGTTGTCGTCGCTGAAGGATACATCAGGTCGCCTTGCTCGTTGGGCTCTGCGACTTCAAGAGTGTGACATCCGCGTCGTGTACCGTTCTGGCCGCCAACATGCCGATGCTGATGCGCTCTCGCGATCACCACTGTCGACTGAGGCTGCCTCTATCTTCTACGGAACATGCGCTGTCCGCTCTTGACGTCGACACAATGACCTCTGCACAGCGCGACGATCCATGGATAACTTCGCTTCTGGACGTCTTATCTGGGGTACCTACACTTCCCATCACTCGAGCAATGCGACGCCAGGCTTCGCACTTCACCATTCGAGGTGGCCTCTTGTACCGGCGCAATTAGTCACCAGACGGCAGGAAGTGGCTGCTCGTTATTCCCCGAAAACTGCGCTCTACAATCTGTGCATCATTTCACTCCGACCCGCAATGCGATCACGCCGGTGTCTTCAAGACCTACGAGCGTTTAAGGAAGCGGTACTACTGGCGTGGGATGTTTACTTTTGTTCGACAGTTTATTCGCGGCTGCCACGAGTGTCAGCGACGAAAACAGCCACCAAATGCAGGGGCAGCTCCACTACAGCCGCTTGCGTGCCCTGACCGCCCATTTGATCGCGTCGGAATCGACCTTTATGGACCACTGCCATTGACCACAGCAGGTAACCGGTGGGCTATTGTTGCTGTAGATAACCTGACACGGTACGCCGAAACCGCTGCTCTTCCTACGGCGACCGCTGAGGACGTCGCATCTTTCATCCTCCATCGGTTTGTGTTGCGTCACGGCCCTCCTCGCGAGCTCCTCAGTGACCGGGGCCGTGTATTTCTATCCGACGTGATCCAAGCACTTCTCCGTCAGTGCCATATTGTACACCGGATGAGTACTGCTTACCACCCTCAGACGAATGGCCTGACTGAGCGGTTTAATCGAACCCTGGGTGACATGCTCGCGACGCATGTGGCATCTGACCAAACGAACTGGGACCTGGTTCTTCCGTTTGCGACCTACGCGTACAACACCGCTACCCAAGTCACCACCGGCTTTCCTCCATTCTACCTTCTATACGGACGTCAACCATCGCACACAATTGACACTTTGCTGCCATACGCACCAGATGTATCTGAGTGCACGACTGTGTCTGAAGCCGCCCGTCACGCCGAAGAATGCCGCCAACTAGCGAAGCAGTTTACTACGGCTGACCAGCAACGCCAAAAAAGGCCCGCGATGACGACCACCCTCCTGCCGCCAAGTTCGCCCCTGGAACCCTTGTATGGCTGTATGTACCACCCTGTGCACCTGGTTTGTCTACCAAGCTACTTTCAAATTACCATGGCCCATACCGCGTGGTAGAGCGCACATCGCCCGTCAATTACGCCATTGAACCGCTTACGCCACCTGGTGACCTTCGTCGGCGTGGTCACGATATTGTTCACGTGGACCGCTTGAAGCCGTACTTCGACCCGCTCGTTCCTACTTGTTAGATCGCCAGGATGGCTTGATCTTTCTCGACGGTGGCAGTTATAATGAAGGAATGATGACAACAAAAGGGAACAGCAAGCATCATCGCAGAGTAAAGCACCACGAGATCGGCGCTCGAGCTCCTCCATCTTCCTCGTCCTGTCGCTATCTGCAATCTCCCACCTGCCCGTTTGGTTCGCCCAATAAAGCTCTTTACGATAATAATAATAATAATGTTAATAATAATAATAATAATAATAATAATAATAATAATAATCAACCATTTATTTAACGTGCCCAGGAACAACCGCAAGGTCTTTGTGCAGGCGCACGCAAAAATAAAACAATAAAAATAAACAATACAATGCGGACAGTCTTCAGAAATATCAAGAGGAAAAACGCGTAGACATACGGAAATGAACACAAAATTGGAGGAGTAAATAAGACAGGACAAGAAATATTGAAGGGGAACGAAAAATTAGGATGCACATATACAACTATATATGCAAGACGGAGAGGGGAAGATTTGGTACATTGTACCATACTATGTCAAGACAGTGCGAAGTTCAGATAAAAACGATGACTGTGGACCATGAAAAACGTCAAGATCAAGAAAATTAACATTATAGAGACTTTGTATCTTGTGAACGGTAGAGTGTTGGAAGAAGTAGGCGGGTACATGAAACGGTCTATTCTCTCTTGTTAACTTACGCGGAATTCGAAAGTTAACACAAAGAGAAGTACAGGGCAGGATATGATACCATGGACTAGCTTGTAAAGAAACAACAGGTCAGAATGATTTCGTCGGCAGTTAAGTGATGGCAATCATAATAATCCAGCAGTATTTGAACGTGATCCAGAGTGGTTTCTAGCAAACCGATAGTTATATATGCTGAGAATTTTTTCTGGACTCGTTCAATGGTTTTACCACCGGATTGAGCAATGCCATTCCATATCACGAACGCATACTCGAGTTGTGGAAGACATAATGCGGTGTACAATTTGTGGAGGGCTATAGAAGAACTGAATTCTCGAGGTGTTCTGCAAACACATCCGAGAGTACGAAGGTTCCGCATAGCAGCACGCTTAACGTGAGCAGAAAAGTTTAAAGTGCTATCAACAACACCAAGATCACTGATCTAATAAACCTTGAATAACGACACAGATTGACAGAGTATTTAAATGACACGCTAGATGTTTTGTGAGTGACAGACATGAATTTTGTCTTTGAGGTATTCAGAGAAAGCTTATCACAGTTGCACCATTCGGAAAAAGAACAAAAATCTGGCTGCAGCAAGCGATAGTCGTTAACTGAACGAATTTCCTTAAATATCTTGATATCATCAGCATACAAGAGTAAAGACGAATTGCGAACGGCAAAAGAAACATCATTACCGTAAATTAAAAATAGGAGTGGGCCTTAGACCGACCCCTGAGGGACGCCACTAGTCACTTTATACAAAGAAGAGGTTTGGCCATTTACGGCAACATAACAAGATCTATTGAGCAGATAGCTGTGCAGGAGATTCAGAACCGACAAGTCAACATCAAACTGCGCAAGTTTAACCATAATCAGTGAGTGGCTGACTAGGTCAAAAGCCTTGCTCAGGTCACAGTAGATTACGTCAACTTGTCCTCTCTGAGAAAATCTGCGTCATGAAACTAGCAAGATTTTTAATAGTTGAGCGACCAGCAAGAAAACCATGTTGATTTGGAATCAATGAGTTTTTCCCACCAAAAGACACTATGTTGTGAAGAGCCAACTCGAAAATCTTTGATGTGGCGCATAGTATAGAAATCGGGCGATAGTTTGAAACACCTGTTTTAGAGCCCGAATGAAATACTGGGAAAATACGAGCAGTTTTCCAAATGCTAGGAAATGTGGAAGTGTCCAGGCAGTTAATAAATATCGTAGACAGTACAGGGACAAATATACTACCATAACCATTTGGTATGGCAGATGTGATGCCATCTGGACCACATGACAAGGATGGTTTTAAGCACTTAATGCATTCGCCGATAAGAGTTTCATCCAGCGACAAAGCACTGGATGAGCTAACTGCCTTGGGCTGTTGTCTGATATCAGTGCTAGAGTCTGAGGCCTTATAAACGAATGAGAAGTGTGAGGCAAAACACTCAGCGACGGCATGTACTTCTACCCCATTTGAGTCCAGCAATCTGACGAACTCTCCGCTTTTGCTAGACCGTTTACGCACATACTTCGAAAACTCAGCTGGCCTGTCAGAGGCGCTTTTTTCTAAGAAGTCAATATACGAACTATGATCGCGCTTATATAGGCGTTTAGAGAGAGTTCGAAAAAAGCTGAACTATTCCTTCCACTCGCTGGATGGAGAAAATTTAGATTTCCTGTGTGCGTGATCTTTATGCTTCAGTGCACTGATACGTTCAGATGAGAACCAGTGGAGATATTTAAGTTGTTTAGGTGCATATTGGGGAACAACATACGCATGCTGCTCAGTACAAGCTCCGTAAACCGATCAAACTGATCATCAAGATTCGGTTTGTCGGTAACCTGTGACCACTAAACAGTGGACATATAATGATACAGGCCCACGTAATCACCTCGCTTGAAAGCAAATGTGGGAGATTTGCTTACGTAACTGCTGTAGCTCGTTGTTTCGGCTGATGCAGATACTCTTACGTTAAGTGGTGGGTGGAATTTGTCGGGACGTACAAGGGAGATGTCGGAGCGGGAAACTTCAAGGCGTTGATCGTTGGACACACACAGGTCCAAAACGTTGCCACTGGAATTAACGACTGAATTATGTTGCAGTAGGGAATCAAACGCTAGAAAGTCCAGGAGCAGGCTGCGCCTTTTCTCTATAAAATAATTGTAATGAGAAAAGGTGAGCGTGTTCCAGTCAATTCCAGGTGCATTGCAATCCCCAAAAACAATAATTCAGTGCCCACTAGGAGAAGATATCACAAGTTCAATAGAAGACATGATATCATAAAACGAGGCAGGGGAAATGCTGGGCGGTAAATAGAAACATCCACTCAACAGTTTTTGATGGCGCTCAAGGTTGATTTCAAGCCAGATCGATTCTTAGATAGATTCTAGGTCTTTCCGTCTAACGGATTTTATTGAATTGTCAATGGCAATCGACATGCCAACGCCTTTCTGTTTGGTTTCACTGAAATCTCGGTCACTGTGGGAGGTGGTGTAGGTCGAGGGAAAAAAGCAGATGAGGGAATTTTAGTGCCTAGCCAGGTTTCGGAAATAGCGATAATAGGAAAAGAAGACGAAAGAACATTAGAGAAAAACTTGAGTGTCTTGGTACGCAGACCCCGAGCATTTTTGTGAAAGATGTCTACGTTACACGGCACTTTCGATTCCAGTCACAAACTCAGAGCGATGAAGCATGTCATCGCACAGCTCCCCACGAAGTGGCTTGAAGAGGCATCTGAGGGGCCACATTGAAGGGTCACTCAGGCGTTGTAGTGTATAATAATAATAATAATAATAATAATAATAATAATAATAATAATAATAATAATAATAATAATAATAATAATAATAATAATAATAATAATAATAATAATAATAATAATATAATAATAATAATAATAATAATAATACTAATATATATTATTATATATTATTATTAATAACAATAATAATAATAATAATAATTATATTATTATTAATATTATTATTATTATTATTATTATTATTATTATTATTATTGGTTCTTGATGTTCCATGAAGCATAGGATGAGTGAGGCAGAGATTAAAAGCTGACAATCAGCTTGACTCGCCAACATACTAATGGCTGTCACCACTTCTAAAGCTCCCTCTCATGGCACTGCGATCATTCAAGTTCATTTTTGGAGGATCTTCATTCGGGGTTATTTTTCTCAATGTTGGGTGACCAGGGTTCCCACTCGCCTGTGCGTCAAGGAAGCGGGGGCATCAAGCTCATCTTTGAGCTTCTTTGCGTGTATAGTTGTTACCACCGCAGGTATCGGTGCGTCATCTCATAAATCGATGAGCTAACAGTGGTGTGAAACTGAAATGTACTTTATTTGAAGCTTTATTTATTTCGAATGCATTACGGAATATGGAATCGTGTTGAGCAGTGTTTCACGCAATATGATTCACTAGGTGTCAGTCACATGAGTTATGGGAGCTTAAGTAAAGTTCAGGAGATCGTGCAGGTAGTGTAATTGCGGTAAGACAAATCAGCAACTCTCCATCACTTCTTCTTGCTGGCGTGTCCTGTGCGTAAAAATAGTGTATTTAATATGTACGATTGCTTTTTTATGTGGCTAAAATTAGGAATCAGTAACGCCTTTCATAAACCAAGATTGTGGCCTGAAAACTATGCAATGCTGATATAAAGAATAAAAGCCGTAAAGGAATGGTGTCAGCGCATTTCTAGGTATTGACTTCAGCTACAAAACTGCTATGGTATAGCCGATCTTTCAAATATGTGATCAAAGTATCGCTAATTTAGGTGCACCTAAAATAATTCCGAAGTCAGTAATCAAATATCACAAATACCACAAATACCTCGTACAACATGTGCTGATTGCGTAGACCATTATTGTTAAACCAAACTTATTGCGGCCTGGGATGACGCTTCATGGCCGATAGTTAAGCCTTCTCCGAAAATCTGTCGTCATCACGGAAATGTGCTCAAAAGATTGTTATTATGAATGGGCCGTGAATATTAATTGCAATGGTTTTATTATTGTAGGCTTCACTAACAATTTATGAGAATATTGACGTACTTGGGAAGAGATTTATTGAGGTTCATCTTGCCGTGCGCGATTTTACCGCTTCCACATGACGTCTCCTAGCAAAGTGAAAATACGCGCACGCTTCCTACAGACATCATAACAATGTTTATTTTTCAAGCACTTGTCAGTTGAAGTATGAATAATCGGGATGTTTGCGTCTTTTCTTCTGATTGATTTCTAGGATATATATATTTATATATATATTACATGCTTTAAAACCAAAACATAAACCGATATTGATCACCTCTATCAATTCTAAGCATAGTGTGAACTTTATAAAAAGTCACTGGAGGTGAGAAACGCCTTTTAAGGACTACCACCCGGCGTTTCAAGAACTATGTCAAGAAAAAAAAGACGTTACTTCTCTCCTGGTCAAAAATGCAGAAACTGATTGCAAATAATATTGCCACGACCGTTAATAATGTGCTTACAAAATAATGGAGCCATGTGTAAAAGTTTCTCCGCTTGCCTTTTCTTGGAAGTTACCATTTATGAGCACCGGTTATGCTGCCTACGGGCTACGTTCCCAGCCCATCTCCATCTTAATGCAAAGCATTTCTTAGCAAGCTTCGGCGACTTTGAGCGTATCTATCTATCTATCTATCTATCTATCTATCTATCTATCTATCTATCTATCTATCTATCTATCTATCTATCTATCTATCTATCTATCTATCTATCTATCTATCTATCTATCTATCTATCTGTCTATCTGTCTGTCTGTCTGTCTGTCTGTCTGTCTGTCTGTCTGTCTGTCTGTCTGTCTGTCTGTCTGTCTGTCTGTCTATCTAGTCTATCTATCTATCTATCTATCTATCTATCTATCTATCTATCTATCTATCTATCTATCTATCTATCTATCTATCTATCTATCTATCTATCTATCTATCTATCTATCTATCTATCTATCTATCTATCTATCTATCTATCTATCTATCTATCTATCTATCTATCTATCTATCTATCTATCTATCTATCTATCTATCTATCTATCTAAGACTTTTAGCTCTCCTGGCCGTTTCAATAATGGTATTGATGCAAAACTTGGTATGGCATAACATGAGTGTATGAAGAACATATTTAACTAGTCAACACATGAAAATCATGACATGTATGTCATTTACATTTCATGGTCCTGCAGATCTTTAGGTTGTTTCGCTCACCTGGCATGTTGTAAAACTAGTATTGTACGGCATGATTACAAGGCGAACACAAGCGACAGACCCAAACATGAAATCATGACATGCGTGTCATGTAACAACATGACTACATGGCACACTGATGATGCGCTCCTAGCCCCTCGATAGCTTCACATATGCCAAATTTGGTAATACGTTACGTGAATGGATAACAAAGGTATGATAGTGGTGCAAACATGATAAACATGAGATGCATGTCAAGTGACAACATGACTACATGCTACGCTCATGATGCGCTCGAGGCCGCTTCGCTAGCTTCACATGTACCGAACTTGGTATTACGCGATGCAAAGGGATGACAAAGGTAAATGGCACATCCAAACTTGATTATCACGACATGCGTGTCATGTGACTGCATAACTAAATGCCACACTGAAATGCCACATGTGACGCTAACGGATGACGAAGGTATGCGACTGGTGCAAACATAATAATCACGAGATGCGTAATCGTGTCTTGTAAGAACATTGCCACACTCTACAGTCAAGGTACCAATACATTTTGACGTAACGCGGTGCGCGTGCTCGCGAGCGTTCGTTTTGTCGCGTCACGCCACCGTTGCCACGCCAGGCACCGGTCCTGCCATATACTCGCAGGCGCACGCCGCGCTGCATTGCTTCGCCGCATGCGCGTTTCAGCGCGTCCGGCGTCTCTCCGTCACAAAAAAAGGGAGACGCAGTGTTGTTGGGGTGAGGCATCCGCATGGAGTAATTTTACTTTATGGCATCAGCGCAAGATAATAATAATAATAATAATAATAATAATAATAATAATAATAATAATAATAATAATAATAATACAACAAAGGCAGTACATACCCCCTGAACATTCTTGTTCAATTAAGTTATCCTCAATATATATCGAGTTATTCTCAATAACTATTTGCTAAATATGTAACGTGGAATCATATTTAAAGTTTGTGGTGGGCACATGTCACTCTTAGTCCACTTTTCCTGAAGAGATACATTCTTTGTGCTTAAATTTCTTGCTTATTTATCGACACTTTTTAATTTATCTATTTGTTTCAATACGCACAGCACCAATTGGCACTACAGTGGGGAAGCGTTGACGAAAAGTAGAATTCAAAAATACATAATCAGCCAAAAAAATAATCGAAGTCACCTCAATCACAACCTGGAAGACAAATACATATATAAATAAAAATGTTACACACCCCAAAAATGCAACACGCTAATTCTAACATGGCATAAAACAAATATTTGAGATAGTAGAGGCATTGCTAGGAGGCAGTTGGTTCCATCCTGTAGTTTTTTTGGTAAAAATCATTTTGAAATACGTCAGTCTTGCATGCCATTTTTTATCGTGAACTTATGGTCCACACGGTGTGAGACACAGTACGGTGCAAGTAAATATTCCGCTTTATCGATTCCGACTTTACAATAATAAATAGCATAAAAGAACCCAATTTGAGTTTCGTAAAGATATTTTTCACAGTGTGTTTATTTAAAACTTTTCTGGCGTGTTAATAGAGCGTCCATAGTCCGTCAAAACAAAATATTGACTTGCTGTTGACCGTATGAACTGCGTGTGCATTCAATAACATAAATGAGTTGATAATCAACTTTTAAGAAGTTCGGTCAAAAGTGATGGGTATGCAAGCTTGTCGTGTACAAGTATTGTGACTAATAGCCTCTAGCACGATTACTAAAACTGGTGTTTATAGGTCTCTGTGCGCGTGGAAACAGGGTCTTTTAGCGATATTTCTTGCCAACGGGACACTAAAAATGTCTTTTGTAAACGTAACCCACTTTCCGTTCTGCCAATAATGCATCATTAACGTAACAGCGGTAAAGATCTCGTTCCGCTGAAATTCCGGCGTAGGCATCGGTGGCTCTCAGTGAAAAATCGTCTTGTCCATGATCTAAAATTTAGAGAATGCAAACAAAACGATTATAAATTTTCAGGTTTGAGTGATGATCGAAATCATGCAGGCCATTTGCATGGCAAGCAAGTGCTCTACCACACAGCTATGCATCTGCTTAAAAACAAAGCATGAATAACTTCCCCTGGTTGGAAATGCAAGGAAAATAACTGTCATGCTTATGAAATACGCGCATCCTGTATACAGGTTTCACAGCACAACATTAAATATCGCCACAATATTGCATGATACAAGTGTGCATTGTCATCGGGCATCCCGACACGCCATTACCAACGTGAATTTGCGGTCTAAAAACAGCCAACCATTACAAAAGGCACACACGTTACTGCACGTATTCCCGCATGGCTGCGTAGTGGGTGCATAAAGCTGTAAAATATTTTACACACATAATTAGAAGCACGGTATGCTGGGCGAGTTGGTAATTCATCCTAACTTAGTTGCGCGAAAAAATTTGAAGTGCAAAAGGAAGACACCTGGACACAGCACACACTAACAACTGAAACTTTATTGGAGAAAACAGACATATGTATGCGGTTACGAGAACACGTGAGGTGGAAAAAATTGATTAGATGAGCAGACGTCTAATCATTTTCTTTTACCGTGTGGACATCGTGTGGTGTGCGGCACTGCGCTGTCGTGTAAAAAGTATTGTTTAAGATTCAATAACATAATTGTGGATCACAAAGCTTCTCTAAAGGTACAACCATTTTCAAACCAATCATCACATTGTAGAGAGTGCAGCTGCGCGGGAAGTCGAAGAGGCGTATTTCATAAACAAAGCTGGTGATTCATGTGTCACGTAACTCCCGGTTATGTTGCTGGCTACTGAGGTAGCTTTTCTGGAAGCGCATCATTTATAAAATCTGTCTCCTCATTTAATCATTTTCTTTCAGCGCACGTGTTCTCGTTACCGCATGTATATGTCTGTTTTTTCCAACAAAAATATCAGTTGTCAGCGTGCGCTGTGTCGAGGTGTCTTCCTTTTGCATTTCAATTTCTCGCGCAACTCAGTAATTACGTAATATTTCCCGCTCTTTAAACGATGGTACTCCTTTTTTTACGCAAAATGAAGACATGTGCGAAACCTTAACTGAGTCACTTTCAACATCCTCAATTACACAGTTCTGTTCTGTTCTGTTTTAACTGTTTTGCTGTGGAGAGGTTGAGGTGCCTATTGCCTGGGCTATTCCATATCACAAAGTTCTGCAGCGAAAAATAAAATAATAATACAGAACGGTACCCAAAAGTTAACAATTCGGAAAAAAAAGAAAAAAAACACATAATAGCCCACTGAAACCAGTTCAAATAACACACAATACTATTCTAGAATTAAAATTGTTCAAGTAGCATCATGCAATAAATAGTACACATTGAGTGATTGAAAACGAACAAAAAACAGGGTCGATACTGTTATCATGTTCAACTATTAGAAACGGAGCTTAATGGTCCCCTAGTTTTTTCACACAGTAGCGAGCCTTAATGCATCAGACCAGTTTATTTGTCGGCTTTCGTAAAACTATCTACAGTGCTCACGAATTAAAACGTGACAACAGATTATTTTGTGTAACTATGTATGTGGGTATGCGCACTTCCTCAAGATAACCACGCGATGTTGCGACATCAGTAACGATAATGTTGCCTGTGATGTACGCATTCCATTCAAATTTACACTTATATCACCCGGATTGAAGATGGTGGAAACAAAATTAAGGGCTGTTCTTAAGTTTTTCCGTTTGGATTCGTGACATTGCACTCTGCTTCGAAGAATCAAACTAGCAACAAAATTTTCACTGCGTGTCCTTATCAAAACACACGTAAATATAAAAACAAGGGGAATGTTTACGAAGAAATACAAGCTCAAACGCAAGACAAATTCAAACGCGCGCTCATAAATCTTATGACACCTTTGGAGTTGGAGATATGCAACTGTTTTTTATTTGTAATAGCGCAAGTTGTAATTTATCCTTCGTGATTCCTCAAGCGTTAAAGTGAGAAAAATACAACACAAGTATATTTACATCAATATATTTATGAAAAGTACCATAGCACGAAACCCACATTTTCCTGGCGTAGAGTTTTCGATTAAATAGAGCACTGTGTAGATCAAGTGAAAAAAAAGAAAGTGTAGTCGTATCGCTTAAACAAAACAGCCTAATGACGTTACCAGGATTAGTTTGAAGTTATTTATTCAGCAAGGATTCAACGCGATATGTTTTCTGAGTTATCATAATATTCATGAACAACGTGCGAAGGTAATGAAAATGATGAACTTACCGTAACATTTACCCGAGACATGTCTTTGAAGGAGCCTATTATTCCTAATAACTATATTCACACCTTAAAGCCGCCACATCCATTCGTCCTACTTTAGGAAGAAGTTTTGAAGGAATGCTTTCCCGCAAGCATGGGAGTCCATTTTTTACGCACAAAAAGTTGACGATCGCCAATATAGCGGCGTACACACGCACACGTACACAAAAACACTTCCACGTCCGTCCACAATTTCGCCACGTACAGCGAAGTAGATTCCTGAGAGAAGCGTGATTATCTCGTGTAAAGTGGAGCAGTAGCTGAACACGAAATAAGAGCAAGAAGAATGAAAGTTGACAAACTTGATCAGCACTGCACTCATGATTCCGGCGAGCAAAAAAAGCAACAATGGCGTGGATGGATACAGCGCATGCAGGCTTGACAATGAACATTACAATGAACATTACATTATTCCTTGAGATAAATGATTTACGCACTTTTCACTAGAACTGAATTTTCCTGAGCTCATTGGTGAACGATGTTTCATTTTTTTAACAATAATTGACGCAATATTATTACCTTATAGCTGAATGTTTGCGCATACTATTTTCTTCGTTGTTACTTGAAACGGGCCACGGCAATCTCTTTCCTGCTGTGTCGACAGACTGGTGTAGGCCACGGCAGAGCTGCACCGCGCCTACGCGCGCTTTTTCGAACAACGTTCTCCGAATTTTCCAGTGCTCCGACGGGTGCCCTTTTTTGTATTTTTACTGTGCGCACCCCTTGCAACCTTGCCAGCAGCTGCAGTGCAGTCAGGCGAGTTTTCTTCGGACAATGGGCTTCAACTTCCTCCCACGGGCCTATAAGCTGCACGTGCAGGACCTTTGAGACAAGCATTCCGTGGAGCTAAAATCACTGCTTTGTGTACGCTGGCTACCAAGACGCGTTTCAGCCAGGTTTTCATCTTATTTCTGAAGCATTTATAATAATTATAATAATATTCAATCAACCAGTAATCAATCAATCATTTTTTAACGTATCCAGAAACAACCATAGTGTCTTTCGTGCTGGCGCGCGCAAAAGGAAACAAAAATAAACAATATAATACAGACTGTTCACAGAAAAGCAAATCAATAAAAAGAGCAAAAACGAGCAGTCGAAAAGAAATCAACGCGCAATGGGAACAACAAATAAAAGAGTAGATATTCGTAGAATGGGACTGAAAAATAATGTGGAATATACACAACCGTGCAGAAGGCTTCCTGAAAGACGGAAAAGGGAAGAACTGTGCATGTGCAAATCTACGTTACGACAGGGCAGCCCTCACTGACAAAAAAAAATCACTGTAGACTATAAAAAACACGACGAATCGAGAAAGTTGACGTTAGAGAGACTCGGTATTCTGTAAAGATTAGAGTGTTGAAAGAAGCTGGCAGGTACATGCAACGGTCGATTCTCTCTGGATAACTTACGCGGAGTTTGAAAGTTATTACAACCGAGAAGGACAGAATATCTCACCCTGAACTAGCTTGTAAAGAAATGACGGCTCAGCGCGATTTTGTCGGCCGTCAAGTGATGGCAAATATAATATTCTGGCAGTGTTGAAAGGACTCTAGTGAAACGATGGGCGTAAATGCTTATGAAATTTTTCTGGACTCACTCAGTGGCGCTACTGCTGGATTTATCAAGGTCATTCCAAATTAGATATGCATATGTATTCAAGTTGAGCACGTTATATCGCGGTTTACAATTTGTAGAAGGCTGTAGGAGAACTGGATTCTTGAGAGATGTTGTGCCAACAGGGAGAGAACGAAGGCCTCGCATGACAGCACATTTATTGCAAGTAGAAAAAATTCTGCATGCTATCGAAAAGGACACCAAGATCACTGATCTCATAAAACTTACTTAACGAGACAGTATTGACAGCATATGGAATTGAAACGTTGGACGTTTTACGAGATACAACAACAACAACAATAATAATAATAATAATAATAATAATAATAATAATAATAATAATAATAATAATAATAATAATAATATGTTACTAATAACAATAATACACTCATATCATTCCGACATGGCTGAAAATATCTGGCCAGATTTATTGAAATGCTAGGGTTCAGGTGGCTATGAATCTCTATATGCGAGTGTGTATTTGCGCAGTTTGGTGGGCGTGTACCGGCATACATATCTTATAGGTAAAAGCACCACAGGGTTGGCGTTGAAAGGAAATGTTCGCAAGCAGTTTCAATCATTACGTAACTGCACAGCAAGGGGCTGTTTACATAATGTAGAGTTTGGCTTAGGCGTCACGCCAGCCCGCGAAAATGGGTCATACTAATTGTATTCGGCAGTAAATGTTTAAGCTAATCCTAATGACGGCACGTGCGCATTAGTGACCTTGACCAAGTAATGTCACACCCACACAAAATAGAAGTTTTGTGAATTCAGCAGCCTACGTTAAATGTTGCTATTAAAACCGGAAGTACCACAAGGTAGTATCCTGGGGCCTGTATTGTTTTTATACTATATAAATGATATAGTCAGAACTTTTGAAAATTGTAACTTCATAATATATGCTGATGACTGCACGTTATTTTTTACTGGAAAAGATTTCAGTACTCTAGAGGCTGTAGCGGCCAACTCATGTTATAAGTTTCGTGAATGGTCTACTAAGAACAATTTATTGTTAAATGAATCAAAAACAAAATGTGTCCTTTTCCGAGCTCTCGGCATATCCCTGCATGTACCAAATTATGTTACCCTAGGCCCCTACGAAATTGCAGTGACCAAATTCATTAAGACGCTTGGAGTAGTTTTTAATGAACATATGTCCTGGAATGAGTACACAGACCACAATAGTTTAAAGTAGAGACGCGTGGTTGGCACTCTAAATCGTTGTCGACGTCTTTTGCCCATTACAGTAAAGCGACTCTTATATCAGGCTCTTTTCCATGCCCATTTAAACTACTGCGCTCTAGTATGGGCAAACACTACGTCAACAAATTTAAATAGGCTAAAAAGACTTCAGAAAAGAGCTATCAGGGCAATAGAAAACATGTAATACCTTGAACAGACAGGACAACTATTTGCTAAACATAAAATTGTTAAGGCAAATGACATATACAAATTCAGGTTGTTACAATCCTATATTAGCGCAAACGGATGGAAACTCGACGCATTCCTGACACTTGCAATTCTTGAACATACACAAACCATTTACTTCCGTCAATATAAACCCCCGTGGAAAATTCCGTTATCTCGTACTAATTACGGCACCCAAAGACTTAGCCACATGCTACCTACTATATTGAACTCATACGAGCAGCAAGACATAAAAATTGACACATTAAACAATACCGATGTGCAAACACCTCTCTTGTGGATTTGTATTGTTTACATAGGTCAGTCTGTATTGCTTTGCATCATTTATTGTGTACCTTTATATATTTTTCTTTATTATTTCTTTTGTGTAACCTCATTGTGCACCTTTCCTATTTACCAAAGCGATGATACATACTCGGCGAATTACTGGGCTCATGTGCTTATGAAATATTCCTTTTTGTTTCTATAGCTTGGCCTGTCATTTACTTTGTATTCTGCATGTAATGTTTACCCCTTTATAATATTTGTTTTTTTCATTTTATTGTATTTTGTTTTCACCCTGTCATTGATGACGTAGGGTGGACGGTGCTTAGCAAAGCTGCAATAAATGCAGCTTTTTTGCCGTCTCCCCATTTTCGCCATTGTATCTGTTTTGGTGAAAATGGACAAATAAAATAAATGAAAAATAAAAATATAAAGCTTCAGCATTTCAATACATAATCCAATAAATGTGTATCACGTGTGAATCAGTTGCATCGTTCTTAATGTATATGTGTATGACGTGAGATTTATTTGACGCTTGCAAACCTTACACCAAATTAATTATTTACTAGTGCAATCATAAAATTTTCGAGAACAAAGAGCAACATACGGAGCCAAAGGAAACGCAAGATGTATTTTTGCAATAAATTATTACAACTTCCATCTTGGTTGTAATCATAATATGCCTGCAAATTGCATTCACGAAAGTTCTTTTTTGTTTTTTAAAATACTCGCCTAAACATTGCACTGCGCATGCAGTTATGGTAAATGGCCGCTGAAAGCAATCGCAGAGGAGGGGCCAACAGGAATAATTGAAATCTTGTTATAAGAAGGTAGCATATAGACATCAAAACCTTCAAATAATCAGCAAATTTGTCCACCGATGTGGAAGCTAAAAATGCATCGAAATTACTATTTCATGCTGGCATTCCAACCAATTCATTAATGTGAACAACACAATTTGCATGCATTTTGTTTTTACATTGTACTATATAGGATTGCTCTATGATAATAGCGAGGTTCGATCGGGAGCTTCAATAAGTTTTGTGACCTGACATGACTCCTTCCTTGTAAAATATGTCTGCTCTCGTATACCTGATTTACGTCGTATTAACTGCAACTTATTGTTTCAAAGCGAAATGCCATGATAAATGTACGAGTTAATTTAAACGAATGCATGCATAGTTGCAACTATCATGTACACAAAGCTGACCTGAAACTTTGGTTTTTTTTGCTTGGCAGAAACAACATATATAAATAATACTCTTATTGTTGTAGAAAATAAGCAGGTCAGCTTTGTGTACAAATTGCTAAATATTACCTTCTGCATAAAAGTGTGATCATGGTGGTAAGTATATACGTAGTTCATCGCATATAAAGGAGCACTTCCACATATAAAGATCCCCTTGATATGTTATATATGGTGTGGCCGCGCCTTATTAAGGCCGGATTTGACTTCTTATGTCGGCCAACCGCGTCATATATGGCTGTATATAACCCCATACAAGAAACCGATGATTCGACTCCGCCAGATATACATCCATATATGGTAAACGGAAGCCACATATGCTGACATATGTGCTTATATGTGGCCCCTTATAACCAACATAAGGGCAATGTATGGCATTTCTGTAACGGTAGTTAAGCCTTCTCAGAAAAGCTGTCGTCATTCAGGAAATATTCGATCACATGTGCTCAAAAGATTGTTACTATG